>OMKZ01048419.1:16965-30104 GCA_900302535.1 Neoniphon sammara | reverse complement strand
TATTGTTATTATTATTATTATTATTATTATTATTATTATTATTACTACTACTACTACTACTACTACTACTACTACTACTACTACTACTACTACTACTACTACTAATAATAATAATAATAATAATAATAATAATAACATTTTCCAAGAGGAAACAGGCAGCATTTGGAAATGGCGAGGTGTGGCATTTCCTTACCTTAGTCTCACTGAGTCTGAATGTGACATCATATCAGGGAGCATTCAGAACCACAGTTCCTGATAGATCAGTGACCCAATATGTCTAATAATTCACACTGATATTATAATTGATCAATAATATCTTTAAAGGTATCAATTAAAAATGTAGTCCCGTGTAGATAATGGGAAACAGAATTTTGTGGGAGTACCAGTTTAGAAACCTGGTCAAAGGCGATGCTTGAAGGCAGTGGACTATTTCTATGTAATTGGGTTGACAAAACACAATATACAGTAAGATCACTCAAAGAGTGATTTTATATTATACTGGAGAGAACTCCAGTAATTGCTAAGAAAATGAATTCTCAGTATTCTGACATGTGTTGTAAATGTAAAACTGTAAAGGGTGCCCATGGTCATTTATTCTGCTTGTGTCCACAGATTGTAATCCTTTAGGAAAATATAAAAATGGAACTAGATCAAGTGCTCAACTGTAACTTGGAGGAAAATTCATGGATGTTTGTATTAGGATTGTTTGAGGATAACCTACCATTAGAACAAAAATGAATGAACAAAAATGAATTTAAACTTCTAAAGAAAACGGTATATTTATCAAGGAAATGTATTCTGTGGAATTGGATAAAAGAACAACCACCAACTGTTAATCAGTGGTGTTGTGATTTTTTTTAAATTCTACCCTTAGAGAGGCTAAGCACAAAATTAAAGACTGGGAGGTTTTGAGGAAATTTGGAGTCCCTGTCCATGAGCTTTACCTGCACATATCTCTGAAACACTTAAGATAACAGAGATTCAGTTTACATAGGTTGCATGGTGACGCTTGTATCAGAGGGTACAAGAAGTAAAGGTATATAATATGGGCATACATGTGCATACATAACATAAGCACTTGTGAGTAAAAGCATAGGAGTGCTATGAATAGGCAAATAAATAGAGCTATATAACCCTTAGTAAGTATAGACTGTGGCAAATGATATTAGATGCAAGGACTTTGCTGTAAATTTTTTTTTTCTCTGTTGTTCCCTCATTCAGGAGATACCCCAGAGTGAGTATGTGCGTACCGAGGTTGACATTTACCAAGACTATTTAGAAGGTTGTCTCACCTTTAAGAACCCAACACACCACAACAATGGCAACTACACGCTGGAGGCCACCAACTTCCTTGGTGTGGCCACCAGAACCGTATACGGGCATTTCCTCAACAGGCCCTTCGGTAAGTTGGGTGATTACCGTCTTTCAGACAGCAATTACTATGACAGAACACTGTCTCTATATTGTGTGTTCGATGATGCCGTGAAATGAAGCTTATATTTAGTCTTAGTGTGTAAATGAGATGTGGTTAATGAAAAAGACTATATTTAGGTAAGAGGTGATGATCAATGATCTTGTTAACAAAGTGTTATTTTCACTGTTCTACCCTTATCACACATTATACCGCTGCAGTCTCTTCACCTTCTCACCACTTCTGTTTTCTCCCATCACTGCTGCATTTTTCCGGAAGATGATTACGATTATGGTAAGTAGTTTCTCTTTTGTAAGAATCTCATAATGGAATTCTGATTTTTTTTTTTCAAGGTTGTCAACATTAGTTAGTGCTTCACCACGACATGCTCTATATATGTAGAAGGTCCCTGACGTTCACACTAGCTTAGTTTCTATTTGATTACCTTCTTTGCATTTTGTCATAGAATGCCCTTTTAATGTATTCATCACAGAACATGACTCCAACAAAAGATTACTCGCTTAAAAACGTACATAGCACGATTCTCCAGTTCAAAGTTGCAGAGTACTGCCTGCATGAATAGCCTGCCCTGAAGCCAAATGTATCTCTTATTCTGTAGGCCGTTCTCATTTAGATATATTAGCATACATTTCTTGTAAACCTTCTCTATATTTTCATCCAGTGCACTGATTTTTTATTTTTATTTTTTTTTGGATTTAGTTTTTATATTGTGTCAGTAAAACAATCAATTTAGTATGCAACTGTGTGGTGTGGAAATGCATCAAACCAGCCTCATCAGAAAAGTCCCTTCTCATTAAAGAATCCTGTAAAGCAAATGACCTAATGTCCAGAGGAGGTATGAAACTAGAATTCACAAACACACAGAATATGATTACCCAACAAATTCTCTCTGGATGCCAGCAAAATCACAGTGTCAATAAAACCAGATGACTTCAATCTCTACATTTTGTGTCACAGTTGCATTGTTATATTGTTTATATTGGTGTGGCCTTGTTCTGCAGGTATATTGGGGTTTATTTATGCATTTTTATTTTATTTTTTTATTGGGAAATGGGGGCCTATAAGTCACTGTTTCCCTAAAGAATAAAAACTTTTTTTTTTTAATTAATGAAATTTAGTTGCAGGATTCATGTTGGCTAGATGATGATACTTGTCAACTTTGGTTACCCCATGACATTCCTTCTAGCACCACCAGCGGGCCCAGTGGGACTTATGCATAAAAAAATAATGGACATGTTTAACCTTTATATAGCTAGGAAATGGTCCCACTGATATTCAAAATCTTCTTTTCCACGTGAGTCCTGACTTACATGCAGATAAAAACATACAAACACAGTAAATCATATAGTGACATAAATGCATACCAACCTACATTCAGTCTAGGATTAAGAACTAATTCATCATATCTGACATATCCTCAATCAAACATTTAAACTGTTCCAGCTGAATTAGAAGCTTGATTTGATCTTTAAGCTGCCTCCAAATTGAACACATCAGAAAGCTCTTTCACGGGGGCACAGGCTTGGAAATGGCTGAAAGACTCCACTTTTACCTGACTGCAGTGGTTAGAGCCCAGTGATACAGTTAACAGAAGCTAATGACTGTAATGTCTTTTTGACAAAGGGTGTTGCCAGTTAGCCACTGAAATGACTTCTTTCTGTAGATGTACCTAGCTTGCTTAGCCTGTGACACACAGCAGTGAGGCTTTCTTTCGTGAAGCATTCATTTTAGATCAGAGGTAAGGTGATGAGGTCACAGCTTGACAGTGCCTTTGACAACGCTCTTGACAATGGTCCGTTATTTCGTAAAGGGACAGAAAGGAACAGTTTGGGCAAAATACTTTTTTCCTGACTTATGCAGACTGAGACAAGATGTTCGATACCATTTTCACTTCTGTTTGTCCACTGATTTGGTTCCTGTGGGTAGCATTTTGTGTTAGCTTAGCATAAAGACTTGAAGTGTACAGGAGTCATTAGCCTGGCTCTGTCAAAGTGAAAAAGTAAACCTTACAGCAACTCCGAAGCTGTCTTATTTACACAAAGTATCATGTGTATTTGAAATACACATTTTGTATTTATTATTATTATTTTTATTTTATTATTATTATTGTTATTATTATTATTTTAAAGTCATTTTAGGAGAAGTTAGATGGTAGGAACTATAACTGCTGAATATAGTTCCTACCATCTACCTTCTTCTAAAACAACTCTGTAAAAAAAAAAACAAGACGTGTATTTCATTATCGTGTAATACACATGACACACTGTATAAATAAGATAGCTTCACAGTTGCTGTAAGGTTTATTTTTTCACTTTCACGGAACTAGGCCAATGACTGCTGTAGACTTCAAGTCTTTATGCTAAGCTAACAAGAAATTCTACCCATAAGAACCGAACCAGCGGACGTACAGAGGTGAAAATTATATTGAACGTCTTGTCTCACTCTGGATAAGTCGGAAAAAGGGTATTTTGCCCAAAACATTGGAGTATTCCTTTAACTGACTGTAGAATGCTTTAATTGACCAGTCAGAATCAAGTATTCAACATAGCTGCATAATAAGCACATATAGTAATGTGCTCTGACAGAATCAATTTGGCAATAGCCAGTTCTGACTCTGATTCTGAAGTCTTGCCTGTATCTTCTTGTTTCTTTCTATAAGGGACCCCGACTCCAACCATCACAGTGACTCAGAGACCTGACGAAGATACTTTTGGGGTGAGTGGTGACATTGTCAAAAATGGAGCCAATATGTGTAGCCTTTAGCTCAGGTTATAGCCTGTGTAAATTCTCTTGTTTTCAGCCAATTGTAATTACCTGAGCCCTGCACTGGCTGAAAACTCCAAATAGTCCGACCTATCCAAACCAAATATAACCTCAGTTTCTGTGTTTTGCTGAATGCTTATTATTATGATAAGTGATTATATTAACTTGTTTTAATCGGAAGCACTGTTTTTGTAATCTCTTCAACACTCAAACAACAGTTTTACTCAAAAACTCAAAAATCTTGGAGGGTTCCTGAACAGGATTGCCAGATGAGTATTGTACCGGAATCATTTCCGAGATATTTATTGTTTTTGTTTTTGTTTTATCCTTGCGAGAAAGAACACCACCTATCAAGCTGATTATGACAGTGTAGCCAGCAAAGAAGAGACAGAAAAAGTAAAGAAACAGGAAAAAGAAAGAAAGAAAAGAAAGACAGAAGAGTGCAAAATGAGCCAATGTAATGCAAGAAAGTAATGCCCAGTGTGCTATTTTAATCCAACCTTTTCTTCTCCTGCTTCTCCTCCGTTCTTTCTCATCCGTTTGGCTCTATCTGCCTAAATCCCCTTGCGACTGGTGAGCCTCAGAGTTGGTTAGAAATGTAATTGAGTTCATCTGTCTTCTGTAATTGACTGGGAAAAGATAACTGTTGCAGCAAAGGTTTTAGTAGAGCGTGTGTGTGTGTGTGTGTACATGGGGCAGAGGTTTTCAGAAACAGAAAAGGTGTAATAGACGTTCATAGAGCATTTTATTATCATTTGTATATTGCATATTATTATTATCGCTTTTTCAGGTTTCATCCACTTCCCATGCATAACTTTTTATGAAACTTTGCAGGTTGATAGAGGCCTATTCCAAACACACACAGCTAATTTTGTATCCATAGACCGATGACTCTAGTGCCACCAACCGGCCAAACTTTCAATTTTCAAATATTTATAACTTGGTTCCTGATTGAGATTCAGGACTGGTGTCATATGGTACAGATGCTCATGCTCTACAGCTTTCCTACTGGGTGTTTTCTGGTCCACCACACTGTTTTTTTTCACCATTTTGAATGAAAAAAAGAAACTATTTAAGTGATCACCTCTTAGGTCGTAAGGTCAACTTATATGAAACTTGAGTCATAGCACCTATGGATCTTGATGATATATAATTATCAAATCATTTTGGAATTTCCAAAAAGTGCAGAAATTATATATTCTTCCTGACAGGTTTACAGAAAGTGATTTTGATCAAACATGCTACCTCACCTTCCCGGTGCAAAATTTGGCAGCAGTTGGATACCGTAGGAGGGCAGGAGACAAGAAGTGTAAAATGTATTGATAATTCTATGTACAAAGTTTCAACTGTATTAATATTATTGCCATTGCAAAAAACATTAATTGTGGTGATTGCAAACCTCTGTGTAAGCCAAAGCTGATGCAGCAGCTTATAATTATATCAGAAATAACATGCCCAGACAATCATCCACCAGAGGAAATCTAATCATATTTTAACATATTTTTTCATAAACTTTGGGATTTCGATGCAGCGTGCATCAATGAGGCAAAAAACACAAAAATGGTTATTCATCTCTTCAAGTTCTGCATTTGTCTTAATGCCTATCTTAACACTGAGTGTGGTCAAATTGCTTTATTATAAAAGGTAAAAAAAAAAATAAAAATGTAATATTATTGGAATTATGGATGCAAGACAAGACCCACTGCAAAATATCTGGCGTGAGCTGTGTGAGAACTGGCAATATTAAACATAAGATAAAGACAACCTTGACTGTCTCTCTCATCTTTTTTTCTGATACATTTTTTATTTTTACTTTAAAGCACTTTGAATTACCTTTGTGTATGAAATGTGCTATATAAATAGCGTTGCCTTTCCCTGCCATGCTTATTCTATTCTATTTTCTCTCTTCTTTGCTTTTCTCTTCAGGTCTCCATAGCAGTTGGACTTGCGGGGTTTGCCTGTGTGATGTTGGTGGTTCTATTTGTTCTCATCAACAAGTACGGACGACGCTCCAAATTTGGCATGAAAGGTAAGAATCTGATATCTATTTAACAATCGATCTGGCTTTCCATTCTGATGATGTGGCATTTTTTTTAAAGACCCACTCCACTTAAAAAAGTGATTTTTTTCTGTTTTTAATGTGTTTTTCCAGATAATGTGCTACTATACTGATGTATTCCTCGTGCTCTGCTTGTCATTGTTGAGCATTGTTTTTGCTTCATGGTGGTCAAAATGCTACTTCTCTGTTGCACTCACAGAAATCAGGACTGACACACGCCATCTAAGTTTACCGGTCTGTTACATCACAGACCGCTAACCAATCATAGCCTCAGTATCTCACGATACATTTGCATATTTAGCTAACGCAGAGTTCACTGGATGCCTTTGCTCTTCTTCTTCTTCTTCTTCTTCTTCTTCTTCTTCAGAATCAGTCTCTGGTTTGAACTTTATGGATGAATTAATCTATATTACCTCTTGCCATTGTGTGGTGTAGCCTACAGCAGCAAAACAGAAAACAAGCGGAGGTTTGTGTGGGTTTGTGTGAGTCGAAAGTGAGCCGGGATCTGCTTGGTGGAGATTTGAATAAAGGCGGGGACCATTTGCATATTCTTAGATCTGGACATATTAAATGAAAGCAAAGGTGTAGTTATATCTAAGCCATTTTAAGGCATGGATGGATTTTTTTTTCATGATAAAAACTTGTTGATATGTGATTTTGTTTTAACAGAAATTAGTTAAGGGTTTAATCAATGCAGGGAATGGGTCTTAAACACCTTCATCTGGAAAGCAGTCTAATGGTGTGACCGATATGGGGCTTTGAAGTCTGATACAGATTTCTTTTAGCTGATGTAACTGATTTTTTGTGCCATCATTCAATATCCTTAAATATCGCAAACATGGGATCACAGGACACACAAGGGAAGGAAGGATTTAAGAGAGGATGGAAGTAGTAGAGGGCTCTGCGATGAAGTCAATCCTCCATTTTTCTATTTACATTTCTTTCTGTCTTTTTCTGTGGGTCTTTGGTCGAGTTTCATTCTTCTTGGTCTGTGTTTGTTTTTGTTGGGACTGCTTCTCTGTTTTTCTTCTTTTCCTCCCCAGTAAGGTTCTGGGCGCCTGAGTCAGCCTTTGAATGCTCTGGAAAAAAAAACACATGGTCTTCTTTTGCTCTTTGTATCTGTCCAGCTCTCTCTCTTTTAGCATATATCTACGTCTTGCTTTTGGTTCTTGTGTGTCTTTTTGCTCTTTCTGTAACCTGGCCTCTCTAACTGTCTCTGTCTCTCTCTTTTTCAATTTATATCTGTCCTTGTCTCTCTAGCTGTCTCCCTCCAGAGGGTCTACTCACTCAGCCTTTCCTCCCAGCAAAGATCTGATCTCTCTGGATATCCGATCTATCAGAACAGGCATTATGTGCAACCAAACGGGTGCATTTCAACAATTTTTATTAAAGGGTAATTCTGGTATTTTTGAAAGTGAGTCCTATTTTCCCCTCTGTGTGGGTCTAAATGATTAATAGGAACAAAAAGTTTTGAAATCAGTCCAGTATTGAGCAAGAACGCTATAACTGGCAACCATGAAACATGGCTGCAACATAATCCATTGGGGCAGCCGGGTTGCATCAAAGTACGTCCACTAAATGAGCTTGTTTCGCCGCTGACAGGCTCAGATTAATATTATAAGTGTCTTACAACATTATGGAAGGCATCCCTTCAGAGATAGATGTGTGTAACAGAGGTCTCGCTCAAGGAGAAGCCTCGCTCTGAAATCTCACGGGAGGTGAGTTGTTGCAGGAAGACAACAGTGTAAACATGAGAGAGCCGTCCAGGGAAGAGTGGAAACGTTACAGAGTTAGAGTTCAGAAAGCGTAGCTTAGTGTATCTAAAGATTAAAGCGATAAACAGTGGTTCGTGTTTGCACATTTCCGAGTTGTGCAAACAGAATGTCGCACCACTCTTTGTGCAGCTTTCCGTTGTTGTGGCTAGTTGTGCTACAAATGGATGCTAACACTCCTGTCCGGACAGTGCACCTCGCAGACCATCAGGTCTGCAGTGACTATTTGGACTATTTGGATCACTACTACCAGCCAACGAAGAGAAGAGGTCCTATACCAAAGCACTTTGCCTACAGAAAAACACTGTTCCAAGAGTGGAGAGACCTGCTGCAGACAGAGTGAAGGTAATGTGCACTGAGTGCGAGCGCTTTCCATAATGTTGACAGACACTTATATTATTAATCTGAGCCTGTCAGTGGCAAAAAGCAAACACTGTTAGCAGACGTACTTTGATGAGGACAGGTTGCCCCATTGGATTATGTTACAGCCGTGTTCTGTGGCTGCTGATTATAGCATTCTCGCTCAATAATGGGCCAATTCCAAAACTTTTTGTTCCTATTAATCATTTAGACCCAAACAGAGGGGAAAATAGGGGCCACCTTCAAAAATACCGGAATTACCCTTTTATTAAGTCTTCAGCTTATTTCTGCAGTTACGCATGTAGTGTATGCATAAATGTGTATGGCTTACACATTTTAATAGTTAGAAATAAATAAGTAAAGGGGGGATAAAAAAAATCAATTCTCACCACCTCAGTATTCAACTCTGCAAACAGAGAGACTGTGACATTTTTACCTTCATCAATGGAGTGACAGTGGAGAGACAGGGGTGATGTTTCCACCCCATTCTGTTTGTCTGTTTGTTTGTTGGCAGGATATCTCTAAAAGTTATTAAGAGATTGACATGAAACTTTGTGTACATTAAACAAAAGTATAATATAATTAGTAAATTAAAATTAAGTTTCTTAAAAAAAAATAGTGAGACTTGCCAATTCAGTCATCCACAGAACAAGACTGATTCTTTACCATTGGCAGTGCTAAGATACTGAGGTACATATTTTATGAAGGTGAGGTACACAAGTTATAGTGGATGAAATACAAGGTTCTCATTTCAATTAAATTATTTTCACAAATGAACACAGCCTGTCTACCTATAATGGCCTCCAAGAGTATCTTTAAAAAACAGTCTGCTCACTCCTTTCCTCGCCGGAACACAACTGATTCTTTATCCACATGCATGTTCTCAGATGGGCCTAATGAAGGTGCATGTGTTTTGTTAAAATGATGCACAATAATGATGACAGATTGGTTAAGGTGGGTGAATATAGAGTTGCAAGGGGAATAAAGGCAGTTTTATATTGGTCAAGCAGAAAGAACAGCAGAAGAGTAGCAGGAAGAATAACAGTTTTTTTCTATAAAATGTTATGTTTATGTTCCTCAAGCAGGTAAAACACTCTGTAAGTCAAGGGAAAATATCTGTATAATCTCACATATCCCAAAAGTGCAAATAGTGTTATGCAAATTAGCCACAGTTAATGACTTTAATTTGTTCCCTTATTCGTATACTAGCTGCATTTAGAATTTATTGCAGCTAAAATAGCAGGTCTAAAGCTTCAGTGAGGGATTACTGGGAACATTCAGTGAGTTACTTAATACAGTAATCCAAGCAGATCATTTTATGTTCCAAATTATATACAATTTCTAGGAGAATTGCTTTCACTTAAGACAAGGACAGTATGTAGTTCAGATGTATTATTGGTGAAAAGGCCTTTAAACACAGTTAGCTAACTGGAGAATCTGAGAGGTCTGTTAGTTGTTTTTTTTTTTTTTTTTCCCAAGATTTTGACTTAATCTCATAAAACATTGTACCTCAGTTTTAATTGACTCAAATAAACAAATTACAAACTTGGACATCATCAGTTTAACTCCTTCTGTAGCAGGAGTTTTTTGCAGCAGCTTACATGTTGACGTGCATAGGGTGCATACACTCTCTCTCTCTCTCTCTCTCTCTCTCTCTCTCACACACACACACACACACACACACTCACAGACTCACAGACCCCGTGTCTTAAGGGCATACACACAGAAACACCCTCTCAACCATCTGTTGATTACATCCATCTGTTCATTTAGTGCTGCCTTAGAGCTGATCCACATTTATGCCTGGGGGGTGGCAAGCACGCATATACGCATGCACACACACACACACACACACACACACACACCCATCATGCAGACATTTCACTTGAGGCATATACAAAGATAAGTGTGTTGATATCAAGTCTCAGGCCCTCAAAATGACTCCTCTTAAAAGAACAAGGAGCAGACCAAAAAATTGATGATTCCATTAAGTCTCCATAAATCCTCGTCTTCCTACACTCTGTTCCTGTGCTTGAGGAGGAAATTACATATCTGTTTTCCCCTCAGAAGGAATATTGTCATTTTTATCGCAGCGCAATCTTGTTTTAGATTCAATAGTCTTTTAATGTCCAGAAAGCACCAAGAGATGTCTATCTGTCTGTCTGCCAGCGTCTGTCTCTCTAACTCTTTGTCTCTGGCTCTCTGAAACTTTACTGGCACAATAAGGTCTTTCTCATCTAGCACAAATGCATACATGTTTATGCATGACTAAGTCATGTAATATCATGGAATTTTGTCCACCTTAATTAAAAAAAATTAAAAAAAATCAGTAACTGGTTATTCACCAATTTTTTTTTTAGTCTTTTAGTCATGGAAAGTCATGGAAAAGTCAGGGGATGTTCCATTTGACATAGTGTGGCAACACTGGTTGAAATATATAAATCAGGCCTGACTATTATATCTTAATATCTTAACTTACAAGTGAAACGTTTATGCAAAGTACAAAAAATTTAATGCAAATCATGATACACAGCTCTAGCTCTGTCAAAGTGAAAAAATAAATCTTACAGCAACTCCGATGATGTCTTATTTACACAATGTGTCCTAAAATGCTAACCATTGGAACTGAACTAGTGGATGTACAGAGGTGAAAATGGTATCAAACATCATCTCACTGTGGGTAAGTTGGAAAACAGGTATTGAGCAGAAAACATTGGAGGATTCTCTTAAATCTTCATGATTTTGAGATTATTTAGCATTTGCAATTTTTCTGCCTAAAAGTGGTCATAGCACAATGCAAAAAGCACAATATCATATCAGCCCATACTCATCAAAACCCATACTGGTCTAAACCGAATATACTGTATGTGCATCCAACAGATCCCCTACATGTCCTGTATGTCTACAGAAGAATACACAGTCTAACTCCAGGCCATAAATTCCAAGATGCTTCTCCATTTTCAACCAAGCAGATGTAAACATCACATCTAATTTACAATAACCAGCACAAGCTTTTATCCTGATTCTAAGTAACCTATATAAGACAGGTATATATCAACACTGGCAGGACACTTAGGCATGGATGTCTCTTATGCTGCTACTTGAAGTGCAAGTTGATTATTGTGAGATGTATGTGTTTTTGATTAGGTTTTGGAATGATAAAATGGGTCTGGTGTTTTCTTTTTTTCCCCCCTTTGTGTGTGTGTGTGTGTGTGTGTGTGTTTTAAGCCACAGCAACCTCCCAGGATCCCGGCTGTCAGTCATTAAGTTTAGGGGATGTTTGACTTGGGTCATGTTGGGTCGGTCTCTCTTTCTCTCTGCGCAAAATAGGACACATAGTGTATAGGGAGAGAGGGAAGAGAGAGAGAGAGAGAGATCAAGACAGAAAGAAAACATGTCATTTAGAAAAAGAAAGAGAAAGGTATAAGGACAGAGAGTTTGATCTAGTGTGACTGTTTTTTTTTTATCATTCAAAATCAAATCTACTGGATATGTGGCAAATATGTGGTAGAAAACTGACCTGTTGTTTTATACAAAGGATGATGAAAATTATCAGCCTATCTAGTTGGGTAATTATGAAATTGTCAATTATTAACAAAAGAATATCTAAAACTGTAAGGTGTAAATCTGCATACTTAAATCTCACTTTTTTTGTTTGAAGAGTGTCCATGTCAAAAATAGTACACCAGCTTTGGAAAAAGTTGCTAAGCTAGTAAATTTTCTGCAGCAACAAGATTTTGTAAGTATAAGTTGGAAATATCCTTGCCCACACAATATTACAATAGGTTAAATAAAGATAAATCAAACTATAATATAATATTAACAGACGTATATAAAGAACCTCCTGTTTTTCTCAGAATCTCATCTGTCCAAACACCAGCCCGCTAACAAACTTTGGTATTAAAAAGAACCAAATCAACTTTTTATGTATTCACAATATTGTAGAACCACTGGTGTTGTGCTGTATTTATGTTTATGTTGAAAAAAAAAAAAAAAACTGAACCAGAACCTGCATTATGTAGTCAGATTTATCGCCAGAATGCTGTTGCGGTGAATTCTCATGCAGGCCCTGGGACGTTCCTGGTGACATCACACATGCTGAGTAACCTCACATTTGTGCTTGATGCAGCCCTCAGTTCCTGTGCCTTGATGTGCAGGTACAATAGTCTAATATCTAAAGAGAGAAAGACATAAAGACTGTCTGCTTTCAGAAATATTTCTTTAAAATGAATGTATTACACCTAACAGCTTAAAAGCTTTGCAGACCTGGCACAGCCATGTAGCTAGCCAAAAAAATGGTTGCCCGTGGTAACAGTCAGATGATGATGATGTATAGAATACGTCATCATTTGGGCATCATTTGGGCTACGTTTTATTTGCTTAAACAGATGTTATGGAAATTAATTCACTTGCTTGATTTTTTTTTTTTTTTTTACTTTTATTTTTTGTGGCATTTAATTATTTGCTTGCAATTAATGCTTTATGGAAACACAGCTAGTGACTCTTTATTTTTCTCTTCAGTTTTTACTCTCCATGTGTCTGTCTGTCGGTCTGTCTCTCTCTCTCTGTCCCAGATCATACCACCATCTGCTCCAGTGTTTTATTAAAAACTAACCAGCCTCCTCGGGACTTGCTTTACTTATTCACACACACACACACACACACACACACAGACAGACTTGCCCAAGCAGTATCCGGGGGATCACTTTCAGAGTTCTAGCCCAGAGATTTTTACTTTCTGTGTGTGTGTGTG
>OMKZ01048419.1:5312-16939 GCA_900302535.1 Neoniphon sammara | reverse complement strand
GTATGTACTGATGAGGGTGAAAGAATTCATCTACGACATACTAACAATAAGTTCATTTCTAATTATATACAGCAAATATTACTTCACTAAAATAATTTTCCTCTTGTATGCTCAGTCTGTTTTTAAGTTCTCATTTGATAACCACTGGCAAATATATTTTGAAAAACATTATTAGTGTGTATTTGGCCATTTCTATCTTACAGCCCGGTTTTGATGCATTTCAGCAGTCCCTCCTCAGCCACAGGCTTGTTTTAAATTCAGATAAGTCCAAGTGTGTGGTATTCTCTAGATCTCAAAAGATACACTCTGCAGCTTCTGCTATTCACACTCTTTGTGGTTCCCTTATTGAGACTGTCGAGTTCTACAAATATGAAGGGATCTGGTTGGACAACAGGCTCAATTTTAAAGGAATACTCCAACATTTTGGGTAAAATACCCTTTTTCTGACTTCCCCAGAGTCAGACAAGATGTTCAATACCATTTACACCTCTGTACATCCACTGCTTCAGTTCTGATGGGTAGCATTTTGTGTTAGCTTAGCATAAAGACTTGAAGTTTACAGGAATCATTAGCCTAGGTCCATCAAAGTGAAAAAAATAAACCTTACAGCAACTCCAAAGCTGTCTTATGTACACAAAGTATCATGTGTATTTGAAATACACGTCTTGGATTTTTTATTTTATTTTTTTTTAAATGGCAGATCACGTGACAAGAGAGCAAGACGGGTTGAGTCGTTTGGCATCCACAAGCTGGAGAGCTCAAAAAATGAATACCTCTACTAGCTTAATCTTTTGAAATTTAATGTAGGGGATTTTTTTTTTTTTTTTTAAACAAAAAAACGTCAAGACTGGCGCACTCCTGAGAAACAAGACAAATGGTGAAAAAGCGAAAAGCTGAGCAACCACCTGCCTGGGCACAAGAACTTTTGACACAGGTTGCCAGCATAAAATATTCCTTCCAAGAAAGGTTCGATGACTTGAACAACTCCATAAAATAGCTTAAAAAAGATGCTTGGGCCATGGTGAATAGAGTGGGGAATGCTGAGAAAGCCATTGGGACCTTGGAGGACCAACATGTTGCCCACCAGGAAGCTATTTGAGACGTCACAAAAGAGATACGGAATTTAAAAGCCAAGGCATCTTACCTGGAATTGCACAGGAGAAGAAACAACCTGCTCTTTGTGGGTCTGGAGGAAGGTTTATTGGAGAACAGTGATGCCGGCAAAGAGTTGGCAGCGATTTTACGCTATACACTTGGCCGGAATGATATATAATTGGCTACTATGATACGTTTGATTTAGTAGAGGAGCAGGAGATCTTAAATTTGCTTTTAAAGTGGAGGAGGAGACAGAACAGGACGATATTGTGGTCTGTGCGCCCGATAAATCAGACAAGGGAGGAACATGTTTTTTGGGTGTCCTTGAAGTCCGTGATGATGTCATACAGGTGAGAATATTTCCTCACCTGTTTTGCCAGTTTCTCCTCAAACCCATCCATTATTTTAGATTTATTTATTGTATATTTATTACTTAGTAGCCTTTATAGCCAGCAGATGTTTTTATCAAAGCTACTAATATGACCATCAAAAAATCAGTTGGATCGCTTTTTTCATCTCCGTGACAACGACATAATTCCCGGTCCATCCAGCCAATGAAAATATAAGACAACCAACGACAGTGTCTGGGACCTTACAAATATTCCACAGGTGCAAGACACTGTCGGACGACACTTTTTTCTGTCTCTCTGACATCATTTTGGTCGTCCGATGCTGTCGGCAGACACATCTTACAAGCATCAAACAGGCTTAACTCTTCAATGTCTGCTATATATGATCACAGTGGATCAAACACAACTCAAACATGATTGATGATTTTATCAACAATGCTCCCCTCCCACGTCTAAAAGATAATGAAAAGGCTTATAAGCTGACCAGGAAATGGAGGTTAAAGCAGATTAAAGCGCTCACTGCTGGTAAAGCACCAGGTCAAGATGGCTATAGTGTAGATTTCTATAAATGTTTCCAAGATGTCCTGTCTCCAAATTTAACCTTATTATATGAGGATATTATTGCCACTCACTCTAGTCTATGCCTAGTAGTATGAGGACAGCTGTTACCTCCTTGTTACCAAAACCAGGTAAAGATCACTTCCAAATGGGTAATTTCCGTCCCCTTAGTTTATTAAATAATGACTATAAACTGTTTGCTAAGATCCCTGCGATGCGTCTTGAGAACCTTCTCTCTTCATTAATTCATCCAGATCAAGTGGGTTTCATTGCAGGGCACCATGCTGCTTATAATATGACAAGACTTTTTCATGTAATGTCAGAGGTTGCATCTCTTCAACACCCAGCTGTCGCAATCTCACTTGATGCTGAAAAAGCATTTCATAGGGTAGAGTGGTCTTATCTATTTCACATACTATCAAAGTTTGGTTTCGGTCCAGTATGTATACAATGGATTAAGGCCCTCTAACATAAACCACTTGCCTGTGTTAAAACTAATGGTTTAATATCTCCCCCCTTTCAGCTTTTTAGATCCACCAGGCAAGGATGTCCAGCCTCACCAGTTATCTTTACATTAGCACATGAGCCTCTTGCCTGTGCTATTAGGGCTAACAAGAACATAACCAGTGTCACACTTTTCAGTTATGATTTTACTTTAAAAAATTAACCATTCCTAGGAATAGAGGTGGATTAAGGATACCAGACATAGATCTGTATTACTTGGCTTACAATGGTGTATACCCATTATCTTGGGCATACAAGAGTAGTCCTGTAGAGGCAGGTAGTTGGAGATGGCTGGAACAGAAGATTGTAACCAAATGGCAATCGTTTTGAGAGTTGTCTGTGCGCATGTATGCTACGGCTTTAAGAAACACTCCTGTGGGTGGTATTCTGTTGGTCGTATTAGAGGGTAGCAACAATTGACTTATGTGGTCATGTGGGTCGGAAAATGTGTTGAAATGGGCTTATAAACTTCAGCTGCAGCAAACAATTTCAGGATGAATCTTGTCCAAACTATCCCAGTAACCTCTCCCAAGGAGATGGGCTCTGAGCTCTCCAAATCTTCTAGCTCTGCCTCCTCCCCAGAGGACATGCCCAGTGTGTTCAGGAGTTTGTCACTGCTCATTCCACCTTCCAACAGTATTCGCAGTCGAGGTCAGTATTTCCCTGCCTTTGCTGAGTGCAGCATAGACAATGTTCTGTCTTCCCCTCCTGATTCACCAAATGGTTTTCCAAAACTTCTTTGAGGCTGCTGTAAAGTCATCCTCCATAGCCTCTCTAAACTCCTAGGCTTCTGCTTCTGCAGCTACCACAGCTGCAGTTTGGCCTGCTCGTACCTCTCTGCTGAGGTTAGAGTTGCCCATGCCAGTCAAACCTGGAAAGGCCTCCTTCTTAAGCTTGACATCTGCCCTTAGCAGTAGTGGCCAGCAGCAGGTTGTTGAGTTGATGCCATGAGAAGCACTGACCACCTTCCAACTACAGCACAGCTGTTTCCACGATTAAGGTTTAGAATAGGGTCCAGTCCAACTCATCTCCCCAACCTCTGGATACAGGCAAAGTTGAAATCATTAGAGATATTATTTCTAGCCATCTTTGACAAACCCTTACTACATTTGGGTTTACCAGACCTGCCCGACAACCTCTCCTGCCATCTGATCAAGCCCAGAACCAGATAGCAATTGACAGCTCAGCCCATGGACAGTTGTGTGAAATCTGATGAAAATGTCCCATTAAAATCAGTTTAGCTTGGGCATCCTGATGGCTCACCTGTTTGAGTGTGTAATATACCATTAAAGCTAAATCTTCATTGCAGAAACCTGCATTCGATTCTGGCCCAGGTCCTTTGCTGCATGCCCCTCTTTCTCGATCCTGTTTCATATCACTTTTTTGAGTCACAGAGCGTATCATTTTTAGGCTCAGTAAAAAAAATAATCATTAAAAAAAATAAGTCAAATATCTTACAATCCTAGGCCAAATTTGCTTGTTTTTATTACTAGGCGTATGGCACAGTCCCTACATGTCAGCCATACAATATAGTGTTTATTTATTTATTTTAGAACAAGCAAGGATATCCAAAAATATTTGTCATGTAACACATGATGTCAGTGTCAAAAAATCTCTTTGGCATGACTCTCCCTGTTGTAAAATGCTTTTTTCCTCTTTTATTTTCTTTGTTTATGTTGTCAGATAAAAGAAAAAACTCCATTTACCATGATCCCTCATGCTACTTTCTCTTCCTCATCACGTGACATCACCACAGTAACGACAGCAGCAAAGCATCGAGATTTCTGTATTGAGATTTCTGCATCAAGATATAGAGAAAATTTATTTTTTATTTCTTTAATGATTTTATTTCACTGTGATGGTTAAATTTTGCTAAATAATCCAAAATTCGGATGCATGCCGAACTGTGGAGGTTGATCCATAGGGATCACGGATCAACTAGGTTCTGTTACACTCCTATAATAAAGCAGAAATGCCTAAAAATAATCTAAACGAAATAAAGAATCATTTCAGGTTAAACACTTTCCATTGACAACCAGTGTAGCTTTAATCAGTTCCACAATAATTTAACAAACTGCATCCTATTGATCATATTATCATACCAGAGGTGCACCACACTGACTGCACAAGATTTTACTTTGAAATGAAAGGTAGATATCTAACCCTGGAATATATAGCTGTCTATATTTTATATGCTGCTTTGTCAGTGTTTGTTCTTTGTTCTGTTTGAGTCATTCCACTAAAATAAACCAAAATTGATACGAGAGAGAGAAAATACAGAGGAAAAAGAATGACAAATGCCCATTCAAATGTGCCCAATAGGCTATAGCCAACAAATGAAGGCATTCATCCCATACAGACTCCCTTAAGGAGGATTCTCTATGCTCACTGTTCATTACCATTTAAATGGGACAATCAAACATATACATAATTTCGCTCTTAGTTTCTTTCCTTTTTCACTAATGTAGATTTAAATATCATTTTGTTATATTATACAGCAACAAAGCCCCTTTAACACTCACATACTTATTCACACATACACGCACACATCTCCCCAGACAGAGAGTCATTGGCTAATGTTCTCTGTAGTGAAAGCCTATGGGAATAGGAACTGGCTCATTACAATTAGAATAAAGTATTATCATCTTTCCTCATGATTGGCCCATGAGAAAATTAGCATAGTTCACACAGAGGGAATATGGAATCATTTTGTCTCTTTTCTTGCTTCCTAGCACATAACAGAGCCTTATAGCAACGCCATAAGGATTTTTTTCCCATTTTATATAGGCCCCTTAGTAATACTATTTCTGTAAATAAAAGTCAACAAACATTTGATATAACTGAGAATTTTATTTATTTATTTATTTATTGTTTGGATCTTCAGAGTAAGTGTCTGGGAATGGTGAATGATTCAAAGCAAACTGCACAGGTTTTTCCATGAAATATGAACTGTGGAACCAGCCTATGCATGAATGCCATATTAGCTGTTTATATAGTGAACACTGATATATAACAGTTTACATAGTTGACATTTGGTGTGCATTTTTGGGAGATACATTTTCAAGTTGTTTTCAAGTTGTGGAAAAATTCTATGGTATATGAAAATAAGAAAAGTTTCCATTTTACTGTTGTTGTTTACGATTGCAGGGACAGAAATTTTCTTTACAAATATATTTACTATTCAAAGAAGCATCCTCTAGGCTTCTGTTTGATTTATAGCTTCCAAATGATTCTTCTTTAAATTTATGATAAGATTAAAATGATCTTCATTTAGAATAATCGTAGAATAAAAATAAGATAAGACTAATTGAAAGAATTACATTATAGTAACAGGCTCTGCAAATGTAAACCATTATCTCTCTCAAAACTACATAGTGCAGCTTTAACCAGTGCTCAAGAGCGTGACCAACTGGATAACGCACTATAGGGGCGTAGCGCCTTTTTTAAAAGAAAAAGCACTGCCAAGACTGCCTTTTTTTTTGCTGGTCGGTTGAGTGATGTAGCCTACACAGTATCCTTGGCTCAGCTGACCGCTATGTCCTTTAGTGGACATATCATACAGCTCGGGGTACTCAGCTCCTAACAAAATAAGTCTCTCTACCAGCATTTTCTGTTCCACCTCCATGTTGTTTGATCACAGTGACGATGTCGTGTCGGCTCTCCCCTGATATTCTTTGTTGTGATTGGCGGTTGATGTCAGAGTGCTTTTTCAGAAAATTTTTTTAACTTTCAAAAAGGCCGCGTCCTCTGCTTAATAAAGAGCAGCGCTGCCGCAAAGCAGTCGCCTTTATGGTCTTCATTTTCTGATTCATTCTGTTTGCCCAAATGAAATTCTAGTTTCGGGTATGGACAATGACAGGAAATCTTTTTAGATTGACACTTTAGTGAACAATCACACTCAAATGAAAATCCAGATTTTTTTATTCACCTAGAGTAGGTATGTGGCTCACGGACACTCTTTCTCAGCAACACCCGGCTTCACACACACACACACACACACACACACACACACACACACATACACACATTCATATTTGGGACCTGCCCCGTACAACCACAGTCTTTTGGCCACTGAGAAGCTCCACTGGAGCAGGTGGGGGTGAAGGCCTTGCTCAAGGGAGATTGAGCTGTGGGGACTCAGGAAGGTAAGATCACCACACTGCAAAAATCTCCATCTTGCCGAATCATTTTGTCTCATATACCATGTTAAAATCTTATTTTACTTCAGACAAGGTTCCGCCAGTGGGATGAGATAACCTACCTTGTATGAAGAAAACAAGATTTTAATTCAGAATATGAGACATAATGAGTTATTACGTGGAGACTTTTTACATTACATTCATTCATTCATTCCCCCCTCTCAGATTTTTTCCACCAGTGTGAGGGATTGAACCAGTGACCTTCCGGTCATGAACCCGCTTCTTTGACCTTTAGACCACATCTGTCCCCCAGCCCCTCCAACATATCATCTAAACCATCAAATATATCCAAACAGCTTGTGCAACATAATCAACTGTTTTCAAGCCAAAACACTGTGGGTGTAAAAGAAAGCTAGGGTCACCAGTTTTATCTGAACCGCCTCCCCACGTCTATTCCCACCACACACTATGATAACATTTGAAGGGTTTAATTCAAAAATGCATCCATTTAAAAAAAAGAAGACATTTATTTGTCCATGTTTCAAAAACACTGCTGACTCCATCTTCAAAAATGTAACGACTTTATGGTTGGTTGAACCATTTCATGATGGTTCACAAGTTTAAAAATAGGCCTTAATGTCCTTTTCTTTCATGCCAACCATCATTTCCTAGAAGTGAATGTCTGTCTTTTTTCCCCTAGTGTTGGCTGAGGTCACCTTACATAATTTCTAGGTAATGAAGTCCTTCAAACTTTCAAAAATTCACAGTTATCTCCTGTTGTCACTTGGGGGTGCCAAAGAGTAATGTTGCCTAAAGACAGCAGAGATGTGAGGTGCAGGGGTAGTATAACCAAGAGTTACTATAATCAAAGACAATTAAATAGTGTAGTGTGAACAAATGTACATAGATACAGGATCTTTTTCTTTACATCCTTCCTTTCCTCTCCTACTCTCTCTCTACCTCTTTTTCTCAGACTCTGATAAATATTTCAAGTGTCGTCACAAAATTAAAACTCTCACTCATCAAACATTCACTATACTTCCTCTCATTACTGGCCTGGCCTGGAGGGAGGAAGAGGAAAGAAAGGAAGGAGGTGTGGTTTGAATGAGGGATGAGAAACTGATAACTTAGGGCAGTCATGTTTGATCCCAGCAACAGCCACATGTCCTGTCCAGATGTCCTTGAGAAAGACACTGAAACCCCTACCTGCACACTTGTTGGAAATATATAAAAATATATAAACGGCCTAGTTTTAAAATATCACATAGTAATCATTTTTTTATTACACTGTGAAAAAGGCAGATAATGAACACTTGTGGAAACTAGGGATGTTATGAAAAATCAGTAATCAATTATTGTTTGTTTATTGTCACAATCCTTAACGATCAAATTTTTAGACCCATGATCGCACCCAACTGCAAAAATGATCATGAAATTGAGGTGGAGAATTATTCGAGGGACATTTCTGCACCACTTGATATGAACCCACTGGACTGGTGGAGCGCTAACCAAGTGCGATTCCTGAGGCTGTCAGCTATTGCGCAACGTTACCTTTGCATCCCTGGGACCTCTGTCTCATCAGAGCGAGTCTTTTCGGCTGCTGGGTGTTCACGGCTTACTGTACTCCTGGACTTTTGAACATGTTGATTTAAATGACAGTGTTCAAGCAGTATAGGCCAAAACCAGGCCCTGTTCTCATTTCATTTGGACCTACATTCTTTGTGATTTGGGAATATATTTTTCTAGAAACAAGGTCAGTTGATTTTAGACTATTTTTTGTTTTGTAACCTATGTAACTCTTTTGTTTCATAATGTTGCTGAGGGTACTTAGCCTAATAGTTTGTTTTTTTTTTTCTTGTTGGCTGAATGACTTAAATCACACTTTGGTTGTTGATATTTTTTCAAAGAGATTTGTCTACTGATTGCAGTACGAAGCTGAAAAGATTTTCCATAACTTCTTTCTACAGTCTGATCAGCCTACCTACATAATAATATCCTTTATTTAATTGTGTGCTTTATTATGAGGCCCGTAGCATCTATTCTGTTAACGCTTATTACTGTCAGTTGTATAATAAGGCTACATTAGTTAAAGTGGGCTGTGTGGTCTGGCAAGTGTGGGGGTGCTTGTAGCAAGTTTGATTGATGATCAGTGATTGATTGATATTTTTGGTGAAAATTAACCAGAACAAAATCCCTAAATATGCATCCCTAGTGGAAACTGATTATTATTAATTTTATGCTGGCTCTCGTACAACTTTTTTTTTTTTTTTTTTTTTTGCTTGGTAAAGTACATTCACTGTCACTTAACAGATATTGCCCCCTAATTGGCAATGCGTGACCTGTCAATCTCTACTTAGGTGACCTGTCAATCGAAACATAACCCCATTTTATCCCTTAAATCCTCTTAATGACACAGTTAATTTGAAATTTCTATGAGGGCACACCTTAAAAATAATTAAATTAGCTGCTGAGACCAAAATGACTTGTTGAGAAAATTAATTGGCTTTATATCTGTAAGAAGTTGGGTATTCCATTGACTTGCATGGAGCTATGTTAGAGCCAGACTCTTGTGGCCATTAAAAGAATTGTACAAAAAAAAAAAAAAATCTGTATTGGCCTCAAAACTCTGTTGTGTTGGTTGCCACTTGGGTTAGACCAATACGGGTTTTTAAGCCTTGATGCTACTTTTATTGGGCAGAAGGTGCCGAAAACGTAATGAATTAACTTAATGATTTTCATGCCACAAAAACACTGAAAACTACAAATATTCCATGTTTCCCCAAAAATATTTCTTGTCAAAAAGCATAAGCCTCTAAAACAGCATTTAGACAATCATGGGACTGTAAAAGTCTCCTTTGAAAGGCCAGAAGGCCACTGTCACCCCAATATATGGGTCTAATTCCATTTTAGACTAACACTACACAAGTCACAGGGTTATAAACAGATTCCTCCAGATCACAGTTAGTCCTGAACTAAGTGCAATGTTGAATGATAAGTGACAGTGACACTGAGTGATATTCTGTCAGTGAAGGAGTTCAGCATTATTTTTGGCTGGAAAATGAAGCCTGCAATGTGTTACAGACAATGATCGTTCTACATCTGGTACCATATATATGTATGGTGCCAGTTTCAGTCCACCTGCCCTCCACTGCCTCTTTCTGTCAATTCTATCCCATTTCTGCTTCCATGTTAGCAGTAATTACTGTATAAGCAAAAGGAAGCCTTCTACCTGCTCAATGGATATTCTCTCTTTCAGATTTTTTTAAGGAATTTTATAATGTTACGAGTGTATAAATGTTTCACTCTCTTCCAGCTCAGGTCCAGTGTTTTTTTTTTTGTTTGTTTTTTAAATGTCTTGGTTGAACCTTTATTGAAGAAGGCAACACTTAAGGGTGTAGTTTTGATTTGGAAAGTGGTGGGGGTCATGTGTCCATTCCCAGAAAATTTAGGATTTTTTTTTTCATTTCTACATGATGTACTATGACTATGTAGAACTTTCTTGAAGTTTAGAAATTATTAGTACAATCACAGCATTTTAACTTTTGACAGTGAAATTCAAAATATGACTGGTATTGATACAAACGTGCACATCACTTAGCTTTGATCATTTTTCTGTCGTGACCATTTTATTTTTTTACCAGATGGAAAAATAGCAACACAATGAATATGTAAATTTTTACTTTATACAATCAACATATATTTCTTTGTCTGCTAGGTCTGGCCAATATAGGGTTAGGGTTAGGGTTGGCTCACAGTATAAATAGTTACATGGTCACCTCTTTGTCCTCTCTCTGCCTGGCCTGGGCTCTGTCCCTCTCTCTCCCTGATGCCTGTATGAACAACCACTATGTAATTACACTGTCACTACTGAGAACCATACTGTGGGTCTCTGAGATAACATTACACAGGCCCCATATGATTCAGGATGTAGCACAGAAAATTGTATGTACTATGGAAAAACAGAAATGTATCATGCAGAATATCACTCATCAAATTCCTTACAGTTGTGTATCGCCACCACGGCATATGAATAAACAAACATATAGTATTTCAGCCTTTTACAGTTTCAGGAATGTAACACCTGATTTACATGAAGTTCTTGTATTTAAGCACCTATGTCCTATACATGGAATAATTATAGTATATCACAGTATCACAGTATAAATGCTTACCTGGTCACCTCTTTCTCTTCTTTCTGCCTGGCCTGGGCTCTCTCTCTCTCTCTCTCTCTCTCTCTCTCTGCCTCTCTCTTTCTCTGATGCCTGTATGGACAACCACTATGTAATTACACTATCACTATGACACCCATTTATCTAGTTTTGGTCTTGCATCTTACACATGGGATATTTATTTATTCATTCATTCATTCATTCATAACAATGAAATCAGAAGGATTAACATTACAGCACACAGGTCTGTCTCTAATACCTGATCTGACAACCACTGAGCGATACACCTTAACTTGAACTGAAAATGCCGATCATGCACTTAAAATTAACAATAAGAGAAATTAGTTTAAAACAATACTCAAATCAGAAGGATGTGCTCTTCTGAGTTGACATTACAGCTCAGAGTGCAAATTCTCACCTGTTCACTTCTACTTTCTTTCCCTACCTGGCCTGGGCCTTCTCTCTTTCTTTTTCTGTCACTCTTCTTCTCTGATGTCTGTATTAACAATAAAGCTAAATGAAAATGATTGAATTTCCTGATTTTCTATACCAGTTATGAAAATGTAGGGAACTTCTGAGTTTCAGTAGAACACAAGATAATAAGTTAACTCACCAATCATGTGCTTTCTGGCAAATGCAATTTTCTGATCGATGTAAAGCAAGTGAACTAACTCAGACTTTTACTACACGTTACATATCTACTTGCTGTACATTTAGCAAGAAAGAAGACCTTATGTCTTTTCTTTTCCTGTTGTCCATGATGCCAGTCCAGACTGCTGAATTAAGAGGGAATATTGCAGGAGGTTCAATCA
>OMKZ01048418.1:3670-14132 GCA_900302535.1 Neoniphon sammara | reverse complement strand
ATCGTGTCTAGGCCAACATCCTGGTGAAAGAAAGAAAGAAAGAAAGAAAGAAAGAGGAAAAGAAAAAGAAAGGAATGGGGGAAGAAGGAGGTAGATCACTTGGCAAATAGGTAGGTTTGTACTTCACATTTTAATTTTGATATATATTTTATATTTGATTGTCCACATGTCAACAACTTCCTCCTGTCCAAATTAAAAATGCTGCATTACTGACCAAGAGTAACCACAAATTAACCACGAATCAAAACCTATAATTACTATTGTCACTATTGTAATACAATAATTATCATGTAACTCTTGTACACACAGTAAACACAGTAGGGCTTTTCTAAGAACACACCTTACAAAGTGCTTTACACAGAAAGTGAATACAACAAGAGGAACAAAACTAAATGACACAGGGGTCATAAAGAATTTATAACATGAACTTGAAGGCACTTGGAGAGCATGAAGTGAACAATGCTCCAACTTCCTCTTACACCCAAAGACATCGTTCCCGTCACTTAAAATTTATGCTTGATTAATTTCTGCAAACAGGCCCTTAGGATTTGGAATCAAGTCTCTATCTCTGTTAGTTTCATAGTCTTGGCTAAAAAAATGATTTTGGCCAAAGACCTACCTGTCCACCAAATTTCACGAAAAAGCAGACAAACTAACGAGGGCAAAAACAGTTAAAGAAAGACCAATCTGTAAAAGTGAATCGAAACCCCAAGTGAAGCCACATGGATAATCAGTCAAAATGGCAACAGCAACACGCTACCTCCTCATATTCAGCTGTGTAGGCAATACCGGAGAAGACGGAGACTCCAACAGCCAGGTAGAGCAGCAGTATGCCGACCTCACGGTAACTGTGCTGTGGATCCAAAATGATGGACAGCATGTTAGAAACTTTGCATGACTGGAGGAGATAAACAAACATGGAAGTGTTTTTTGTACCGGCCATTCCTTTCCCTCCATCCCTCCATGCTTTAGCTACATTTGTGCTGGAAGAACAGCGGCCTCTTCCCTTTTATTGGGGCAATAAAGTGTGCAATCAGCAGATTTCCCATGAATTTCGAAGCCTCAAATTTTGCCCAGGAATTAAAACAGTCAATCTCCTGGTCAAAAGCCTCTTAACAAATGCATCCTCTAAATTTAGCAATAGAATTTAGTTCAAACTTAAACATCCCATGTTACATATAAAGAAACTGACCTCCGGGTTTGATGTTAGTTCATGTTCATTTCAATCAAGAGGATTTCCTTTAAAACTGGAACATAGAAACAAACCTTTCCCTTCAAAAAGGTTTCCGTGTCCAGTTTCAAATCAGAATGAGAGCGAGAGCCCTTGTCAAATGAATTTGAGTTTTGATGTTACATTTTTTCTAACTGAGTGAGTCATACTCAGTCGTGGTGTGTTTATCCCGCTTTACTTACATTCAGCTTTTTCAAGGATTATAAAACTAGAGGAGAGGGAACAGAAAGATGGAGAGAGTAGGAAGAGATGAGATGATCAGGAAAATGAAGAAGAGAAGAGAGGAGAAGAGAAGAGAAGTACATAGAGAGTTACATTATCCTGTGATCCAGCCTTTCTCCTGGGGCTCTCCAAAGACATCCAAAGACTTTTCCTTGATCAGTTCTATTCATTCTCTATTAAAAATTAAATACAGACTTACTCATTTCTTTACTGCAGTAATGATGCTCTTCAAAGTTGAATGTCTTGGTAAAGGCCTTCAGGGGAAAGGGATGCTTTGGAAAAGTGTCTCAGTGTGCTAAGTTGGACACACATGAGACAACAGCTGTAAAGGTCCTTAGAAAGGAGCCTGATTCTGTCGCAGTGGCAGAGAATGAGCCATGCTAGAAAAGCTCCGCTGCCTTGATCAAGACAAGTAGAACCTGGTGCGGTGGTACGAAAGTTTCATGCACCGAGGACATGCTTGCCTGGCCTTTGAAATGCTCAACAAGAGCATACATGACTTAATGAATGAGAGACAGTGTCAGCTCCTTCTCTGACAGAAATAAGGCCAGTCATGCAGCAGCTGGCTGCAGCTTTCAAGGCTCTGAAAAGCACTGGAGTGATTCATAGAGACCTAAAGCCAGACAATATCATGCTGGCGGATCACGTAGAGAATGACAAAGAATGTTTCACTTCTAAAATAAAAAGTTCACTAAGTGAACTTTTGGATAATCATAATATCAACAAAATGAAAATTGTATCTTTCCCTTGTTTTGTAAGAAATATCAATTATAGAAATAGGAAATAGGAAAATTCTCATTTTTCTCACATTTTTATTTTTATCACAGCTTATGACTTTTTAAACAAAGGGTATAGGGTATAGTAAGGGTATAGTATAATACAACTTGTGCTTTTAAAACAAACATTAAATCTCCCCTATATAAAAAAGAAAATCCATATATGCTGCTGATGTTCCCAACTTTTACAAGTGCAAACAGCCACCTGCAAGGTGTTGAATCATAAGAACTTTTTGTTGAGCTTCAGCAGAAACTGGTTTTCAGAGTTTTTGCCCTCCCCTCTTGCCCTTTTGCTTGTGAAAATGCAAATCTCTCATAAGCTGCAGATGCAGCTAGGGCAGTGTTTGTCTTGACAGAGAGCTTCTGCAGCGCAGGAAAAGAGTGTAGCAGGTGCATTTTTTCTCAAGGGCAAGCCAGATAGTCGTTCACTTCATCTGAGGTACAGGGCTTCATGGATGAAAAAAAGTCTTCTTCAGAAGAGGAGCTGTCCTCCAGGGTGGCTTCATTTTCTACTTCCACAGTGTGTCTCCTGATGAAGACTAGCCCTTTAAAATGTCAGTGACATTTACTGTCAGATTAAATTTATTAGATTTTACACAAATTGGTATATTACAGGGATGCACTGTCATGATTCTGTGTTTTGGACTCTTGTGTTCTCTTTGAGTTTGGAATTTTAGGTTATGGACTTGTGTTTTGGGGTTTTAGTTCTGTTTCTGGACTTTTGTGACTCTTGTTTCTTGTTTTGGTTTTCTGTCCCTGCTCTGATTTGGCCCTCCTGTTTTCCTGTAGCCCTTCCCAGCCTGTGTTCCCCTGCACACCTGCCCTGTGTTAGTCTCGTCAGCCCAGCCCTTGTGTTCTTGCCTGCCACACCCCTTGTTGTCCCTTGTTACCCAATCCCAGTGTTTCCCTCCTGTTCTTAGTGCCTCCCCACTCCAGGTGTGTCTTGTTCTGTGATTAGGTCCCAGTGTATTTATACTTGTGAATTTCCTTTGTTCTTTGTTGGTTCGTTTGTCTTGCTGCCTTGTCTTGCTTCCTCATGTTACCTCCAGTGTTCCTCGTGCCTCGCTCCCATGTTTTTTGCCTTTTGCTTTGTTTTGTATTAAATAGTTATTTTCCCTTTTATTATTTTAAATTATCAATATTTATTTTGGGACAAAGATATGATTCACCAATGAAAAGTGATTACATTTATGCCAATATTATATCACTTTTTGCCTTCTGAAAGGACCCTCATTGCATTTAGCTACGTACGTACATAATATTAGACAGACAGACATACTCTGAGCAAAGACACACACGGGCACCAAAATGTTTTAATCTTCAGCCAGAGACTAGTGTTAATATCTTCCTTTTCAATGATCTCTTGTGTAAGAGCAATATTTTTTTATAGACTACAAGAAGACATAAAAAATCCTAGCTTTATGATCTCATCTTTGTTGTTCCATTTCGTTTTGAACTTAAGGAGTAGAATGGCTGCAGCAATAAGTTCAGGGTCCTTCACTGTTTCCTAAAATCAACTGTTTAGACCAGGCTGGAGTGACTGTAGAACAGGGAGGAACACTTTGACTGAAGTCTCCATCTTGGTCAGCTTCTCTTCCAATAGATAGATGGGGGGAGAAACCAAACCATTTCTGCCTGGATAATGTAGGAACTATTACGGCTGAACACGTGTTCAGTGGTTATAGTTCCTACCATCTATAGTTCCTACCATCTAACTTCTCCTAAAATAACTCTCGTTTAAAAAAAAAAAAAAAACCCAAGATGTTTATTTCAAATACACGATACATTGTGTAATGTTGTGTATTGAGTTGCTCTAAGGTTTATTTTTTTACTTTGACGAATGACTAATGAGCTAATGATAGCCATTAGAAATGAAAGTCATTAGCAAGGTGAAAATGGTATCGAACATCTTGTCTCAGTCTGTGTAAAGCCGGCTTTAGACTGTGTGACAACGGCTATCTTACAAGATCACTCCATGACCCATTGTACGAAACGAGTCTCCTAAAATCTTGACTGCAGTACGTATCAGACTGGAAGATTTCAAGTTTGCGGCACGTCAGACTGTCCGACAAAAACATGGATCTGCTCCAGACCTCCATTGGAAATCGTCTGCTTTCAGACCACGCTGTTATGCCTCCTAGTGGATAATTGATTAATAATACTAAAAATTTATTGGGTATTTGCCACCGTTTTGAATGCACTCTCGGGTTATCTCTCACAAAGAAAATAGTAGACCAAATTTTAACTTGATTACAGCAAATCACGGTTTTTCCCATCCCCAACCACTGTTAACCTATTGTTATGACAAAATAGGGCTACCTCATACATGTACGCTGCACAGTGAGAGGCTGTGTGATCAGGTGGTCTTGCCATAGCTTGCATCTTCACAAACTGAAAATAAATCCTCTGGTCACACACATCACGCAGTCTTTATTTATTTTTCATTTAGTAGTGCACAGGGAATTCTTCTCCAAGCACTTCTCAATTTACAAAAAGTTCCTCTTAGGTGTGTTAATAGTTTACGAACAACTGAGAAAGTTGAATGTTGAACAGCTCTGTTGTTCTCCGATGTGGCCAGTTTTGGGGCAGACTGATGATCACTGTTTTTCCTGTTCAATGCAGTTGCTACTTGTCTGCACTGATGATTTCTCTGTCCCAACTCCCGAAGAAAAACCAAAGTTTCGTTTTCACTTTTCAATTTACGCGGGCAAGTGCACAGAAACGAGTGATGACGATTTACAAAGCACAACATCTAATTGGATCACTTCTCTGGTTGAGGTGGTGCAAGCGAGAGCGAAGTACCAATTTGGTTAGGGAAGATCCAAATGAAGTGTTGAATTGAGTTTAAATAGAGTATAAACCAGGAAAAATAGGAGGCCCTCCTATGTGCTTCCAAAAATCCCAGATTCTTCTTCTTCTTCTTCTTCTTCTATTATGCTTGTTCTCCGTTCTCCCTAATCATCTACTTGATTCGGTCCACCAACATGAATGTTGAATTGCATCTTGTCTGGTTTGGACGGATGAGTTGCAGAGCACACTCATTCTCCACCACTTCTGCAGCCCTATTTGACCAATCCTCTCCTCTGCCATATCCTCTTCTGTGCTCTCATAAATTTCTTGTGATGCCACTTGGGCCTCTGTAATGTTATGCCATCTGTGGCACCCTCAGGGGTATTATGCCACCTTTACTGCCCCTAGAGGTCAGGTAACTTCAGCCCTTGGAGGTAATTTCACCTGTACACACCTGCATCTTATTATCTCAAAACTCCTGTGTGTTCCACTGTATTTTAAAATGTTTCTAGCCCTATAAATAAAGGCCTTAAAATTTTCAAAACTTTCTTGAGTACCTGGACCTGGCTTTTTTAGGCCAATTGTTTTATGATTTTTCCCGTACCATGAACACCGGTGGTTTGAGGGATACCAGCAGCATTTCCTTTATCTTTTAGTACTAAATGTAGTAGTTGTAAAAGGAGTTGAAATACTTGAAGTAGTATTAAATGTAGCAGTAGTAGGAGCAGTATCAAATCTGAAAAAGCTGGAGTAGTGCAGATTACTTATAATGAAGAAGTTTAAAAATGGATAAAAAGTGTTTTGAAGCTCTCAGGCAGAGACTGCAAGCTTTACATAACATTTCTTAAAAGTCTAATGTACTCTAAATGTAAATATAATTATATAAACTCCTGTAAGCCTAAAATGTTTGAACTATTAGAAATATATGATATAGAGTGCATGGTGAATTATTCGAGACAAGGTTTATCAGTTTACTATACAATTAATCTATTTATAATGAATATGTTATCCATATGTATTATGATCATGCTGGAAAAAACTTAAGCCCCTGTTATGATGCATGAGACAGTAACATGATCTATTGTACTACCTACAAGGACATATTACAGCCTATGCCGAGGGGAGTCGCTGTAATGCAATCCAGGCTAAGATGAATCACACAGTGGTATACTGTGATAAGTGATCCTGCATGAGATGCAATATCTCTGCTGGTGTAAGGGATACAGTGTGTGGAGGATTGTGTAGAGAAATGATGATATATGCATACAATGGTATAAAGTACAAGAGTATAGTGCAGGCTTATTTCTGCAAGCATTGATTCCAGATGATATTTGGTTGGGATGGCAATGAGTTGCCGTATCCTCCATTAGAGTTTCCGAGTTTCCCAAGGTGAGCAATATCACTGCAAGTTGTGTGATCTTGAGAAGTACTGGCCCACAGCTGGGTCGCAGCATCCTGACTCACCCGTAGGGTGGCTCCCAGTGAGCGAAGCCCTGTCGAATGTCTGGCCAGCTTTAAAACTCTGAAGATTCTCATCAGCCTGAATACCTGAGACGGAGAAAGAGAAATGCATGAATAAGACAGAGGGAGGAAGAGAGATGGAAAAATAAGGAAGAGAAAGAGAGAAAGAGAATGATTGAGAGATCCCTTAAGTCAGGAATATGACTATCAAATTAAATTAAATTAATCCTGTATCCATGGCAAATATTAAGCGGTAAATAGATGGGAACACCCAGAATATTACTATAAAAATTAAGTTAAATTAAATTAAATTAAATTACTAAAGAAAAAAAATGAAATGAAATGAAATGTCCAACCTGTATGAGTCGTCCCAGGTCTCCCAGTTCAGACTCTGATCCCACAGTCACGTCAAAGATCAAGGTAATGTAGATGGGAACCACAGACACCATGTCGATCATGTTAAGAGGGTGACGGAAGAACTTCCTCCTGTTAGGAGCTAGCAGTAGCCGCGTCAACACCTCAAAGGGGAAGGGATGAGAAGTATTCCAATAAATTCACAGTTATTAAACTTAGATGAAACTAGCTTTTGTTGCTTCTCACTATGCCAAAAATTCCTGTGAAAAACAGCAACAGACACTTCATTATACCAGTACTTGTTTCGTACCACTTACAAAAGGTTTTTACATGATTGCAATGTATTTTATGTATATTTTTACCAATTTCCCCCAGTTGTGATTTAATTGCCTTTAAATACATTTTGAGATAAGTTTAAAGTTTGGTTTCAGTCATATATAAATAAAACAAGTATCTTCTTTTCAGATTATATTGATTTGCAGCATTTTTGTCCGCTGTTATTGGTGTAAACTGCAAGGACTTTCTTTGTGCAGAACATGAACAACACTTTTTTTCCATTGATATCTGTTTCAAGTCGCTTTGTTTTAATTTCCCCACCTCAAAGGTGAACCAGCAGGTGCAGAAGACCTCCAGAGCCTGCATGGTCGGGTCCTCAATCAGCTTTCCATCAGCATCAAAATTCTGAGGGAATACAGAGGACCAGGATGGATCATCAGTACCAGGAGTTATTACAACATAAAGGTGTGTATCATCTGTGTACAGTGACAAAAATACAAAATCACCAGTATACAGAGAAGTTTCCATTATTTATATCTGACGAGACATATATATACTGTAATGTTGGTGATAAAATGCAAATCTAATCCATCTATCCATCTATCTGTGCCGCCCACTTTGTATTCTTTCATTCATTCATTGATTAGCTCATTTGTTTATTCACTCACTCACTGACTCACTCATTTGCTCACTCACTTACAGACTTTGCTTACAATAATCCTTCCATCCCGCTGACCTAATAATCATTCATTCTTTCACTTAGCCACTCACTCGCTTATACATACACCACCATGATCTGTCCACCCTTCTGTGCTAACCTGATACTCCGGTATGCTATTGATGCACATGGTGGCGATGGACGTGAGCACCACTCCTATGGAGAGCAGACTGAACAGTTTGCTAGGGATGGAGTAGCCAGGGTTCTCCAGGGTTAGCCACAGACACTTCCTGACGTTGCCACAACGCACCTCCTGGAAATGCTGGATATCTCTGTGAGGATGATGAGGTCGCATTTAAAAAAAGCGGAGGGAGAAGGAGGAAGGGTGGAAAACAAAGGAAGTTTTTGGGTAAGGCTGCACAGTTATAGCAAAAATATAAAATCAAATCCCTCTAAAAATTGTGATCACAATTAATAATTGCAATTATTGGTCTCAGTTTCAGAACACAAGATAATTTTATTATTCTATTGTACTTTAATATATATTTTCACATTTTTGATTTTTTTGCATCCTGACTGACTTGCTCTTATTATGGCCTTTGTTTACAATATCAAAATAATTAAACTTAAAAACATATGAAACTAGAAATACACATGCACAAGATGTAGGATGCTACTCCAGTTTCTTTCACCTTCACTCCTTACATTCCTGCCACTTCACATCCATCTCCATCTCAATCCCTCAATCTACCTCCTTTCCTCCATCCTACCTGTTTAAGTCGGATATCTCATCGACAGACGTGTCTATGCTGCTGACGTCACTCTCGTCATCCCAGCTGCGATGCCGGCTGCTCTCCAGCTTGCGATCGTGGTAACGGTAACTACAGCAAGTGTCCAGGAAAAACTCATTGATGCCCCAGTATTCTATTTCCTGGCTGGGTGTGAAATATAAGTCGTTAGTTTTTTTTTTATAGCCCTTAATCACAGTCACAGTCTGAAACAATACATCAAAATGACACCCCTCAGCCTTAAACCCACAGTGAGAAGAGGTGAAACTCTCATGAAAACATCATCAGGGAAATAAAAAATTGAGAAATCTTGGGAAGGGTTACATAGGAAGGAGGAATTTGTTTCAGTGCAGCTTCAAGTGATGATACAGTTCAATATTCAATTAAACATGATAAACAACCTTACATTTCTCTCCATCTCTGCTGGATCTCTGCATAACTAAAGAAGTGATTTTCATGAGTGTTGATCACATTAAGCCAGTAAGGGCGTGAACACATGTAACGTTAGCACCTTTTTAAAAAGAAAAAGTGCTGATGAGAGCGTTTTTTGTGCCGGTGGGTCAAGTGACATAGCTTGCAAAGTAGGGCATTAATGGAAAAGTCGATTAGTCGACACGTCGACGTCATTAACACAAGTCGACACCCACCAGGAGGAGTTGTGTTATTATTTATTTATGTATTTATTTATTTGCTCTGTGTGCCTCTGATTGGCTTACTCTGATATTTTATCTACACCTAACCAATAATCACTTCATACATAAAAAAGGGCGGTACATGAAAACCCACGTGAATCTACATGAAAACCTGGAGCGCAAGGTAGGGGTGGGCGATAAGGACAAAATCAAATACCACAATATGTTTGACTGAATACCTCGATATCGATATTGTGACGATATTTTCGGGATGACAGTAGGTGCTTTCATAAAATATGTCCATCCATTTACATCCATCCATTTACTTTAATACAGCCTTTAAAATCAGGAAAGGTCAACACCTATGTCATATCACAATATTACGATATCCAAAATCCCAGATGATATCCGGTCTCATATCGCGATACCGATGTAATATCGATATATTGCCCAGCCCTAGCGCAAGGCCAAGACTGTGAAAGAGGAATATGACAGCGACTCGGAATAGGATTACTAGATAAAGAGGAATATTACAGCAAGTAGGATTACTTGATTGACCCTTTATTTTAAGAGGCTACCTGGGTGAGTTGAATTTTATTTTTATTGCAAGCTGAAGTTGTTTTCTGAGTGGTGTTGGTTTGCAATTGAGAAGGCTTGAATTTTCAGTTACGTTTTACAATGAAAATGATGCTTTGACTGGCATAACGTTACCATAATGCAAGGAAAATTATTATTATTATTTTCTATTGTAAGCTGAAGTTGTCATATAACGTTACGTAATTGGTGTGCATTAACGGCTTGAATTTTCATTTACATTTTGCAATGAAAATGATGCTCTGACTAGCGTTGTTGTGAGTGAATAACCCAAGGCAAATTGTTTTATTTTTTTATTGTAAGCTCAAGCTGATGTTTTTCCTTAGGGATGGAGTTGGGGGTGTGCAATTAAGGGCTTGAATTTTCAGTTATTTTACAATGAAAATGATTCTCTAACTGACACAGGCCTATGTGTTGTGAACCATGCAAGCAAGGCAAAGATTGAATAATTTCGACAGCCAGTGTGTTTTGATTTTTCTGTTAGCGTGTTACATTTATTTTATTATGAAAATGAGCTCTTTTGTGAACCATATGTTAGTGCTGTAAAGTTGTGGACTCGCATATGTGTGTCTGTCTCACTTTCGCTTTCCCCACTTTCTGTTGTGCACTTAAATTTACCAAACAATTTAAGGTATAAGCTTATGTTATGTTTTGTTTTTGTTTTTTTTGAGTAGGCCCAG
>OMKZ01048406.1:4044-14759 GCA_900302535.1 Neoniphon sammara | reverse complement strand
CATTAGCCTAGCTCTGTCAAAGTGAAAAAATAAGCCTTGCAGCAACTCCCAAGCTGTCTTATTTACACAATGTATCATGTGTGTTACATGGTAATGAAATAACCATCTTGGATTTTTATTTTTTTATTTTTTTTACACGAGAGTCGTTTCACTTTGACGGAGCTAGGCTAATGACTCCTGTAGACTTCAAGTCTTTATGCTAAGCTAACACCAAATGCTAATCATCGGAACTGAACCAGTGGACGTACAGAGGTGAAAATGGTCTCAAACATTCTCTCAGCCTGGTTAAGTAGGAAAAAGGGTATTTTGCCCAAAATGTTGGAGTATTCCTTTAAGTTGTTGAGAATATCAGTGACATAACCAAAGATCATGTAAAGTTTCCTTTGTTTCCAATAACATCAAACCAGATTGATTTTACCACAAGGAAATTGTAATGATCTTGTTGCGTGAAATAGTGTAAAGACTTCCTGAATAGCACCGTTACAGAAAGACTTGATTTTAGATTGAAACAGACTTCTGAGCTGTTCAATGTGAGTGCAAGTTGTGTAAATTGTGCAGTCTTCTAAAATACAGTAGGCATTAAGACAAAAACATCTCATTGTACAGTTATCCTCAGGTATCCTAAAAATCAGAATTGAATATAAAAACCACAGTGTCCATTAGAAATCCCCTTGGGGGAGCGACTAGGACTGAGAGATTTGGCAGTGTTTGCAGGATTGAGGCCAAGTGCAGGAAAAGGGCCTGATGCCAGCAGGGAGGAAGGACAGAGGGACGCACGGTAGAGAGAGAAGAGACGGTGGCAGCATGACACCTTAGAAACAAGTTTCATGATTTTCACCAATTTCTACAATGAGTGAGTTTTTACACTGAATGGACTGATCAAGACGTGACTCAAACAGGTAGGTACAGAATGCATTTATCGAGATGTGTCCAAAGGTCTAAAACACCACACATACCTATATTTAATGTATGAGGATCACAAGTTAAGTGTACTTGAGGTAACCTTCACTGATTATTTGTGACTCCAACAATCTCGCTGCTACACGACAGAAAGATTATTATTTTACTCTATATATACTGTACACTCGGCGGCTTTAACCTTGGTCTAAGTGAATGTGAAGTGTAGCTCAGCTGTGGCCTCCTTTCACTTCCCTCCCTCATTTCCTCCAGAACATTCTCTCACAGATCTGCTGCTTGTTAAAGCTGAAGAACAAGTGAAAGAAAGTGAAGTGCAATTAAGCGGGCTGTTCTCTCCCCGCATCCCCTTCTGCTAATTAAGAGGAGTTTTCTCTCCTCTTGAAACCACTTCCTCCTCTGTCTCATTTGTTCCACAGCTTCCCCTCGGCCGACAGCCTCTGGTTGAGCCGGCAGAGCTGCCGCAGGAAGCCATCGTTGGGTCCGATCTCTCTCTTCTGCCGCACCATGGCCAAGGCGGAGTGGACGTCCATGCTGTGGCGAAGCATTAAATAGGCGATGACCAGGGTGGGCGAGCGGCTGTAGCCTTCCCTGCAGTGGACGTACACCTTACCTGGAGGAGAAAAAAAAAAAAGTTAAACATTAATGAAGTCATTAGTCCTCTTGGGGCTGTTCACAAAATGTTAACAATTCAGAGGATGTGATCAACAGAGGTTACCAAATATTAAGCAGTGAGTGCAGATCCATTCACATAGCTATTTTGTCCAAAATGCCTGCAGTGCTTTGGAATGAAACCCTTGTAAAACTCCATCAACAGTTGCAGTATTGACAACAAAAATGTATTTGTGAATCCGATGTGTCTGGTGTCCTGTAGCTCTTTCTTGAAAAAAAAAAATTTGGGAACAGGAATTGTTGCGTTTCATGTTTCCAGCAGCAGCAATATGAGTGTGGAGTAGATAGAAAAAGAACTGGGTAGTTAGCATGAGTGGCGATAGCCACCATGGCCGAACAGATAAAGAACAGTGCACCACGTATAGAAACTCCATCAACAGGAAATCAAATGACAAAGATGTAACAGTTTTGAACATATTGTTTGAATGCCAAGCTATCTCTGGGAATTAAAAAAAGCACAAAGCACAACTTCTGTGTTTTACAAATTCTAATCGATCAGACTAACCAAAATAAAACCAATGTGGCAGTAACAGGCCACAAAAAGCCAGAACTAAACACAAAAATTAGCTTCAGGCGCACAAACAAACACCAGATGCTGCATCCTCTGTACATCACTGCCTCATACTCTACTTTGTTATCCTCTTACCTTTTCCATTTTTATGTGCCAGCGCCTTCTCAATGAAGTCTGCCGCTTCCTCAAAGTAGACGCTGATGTCAAAGTGGTCCGTGTCACTGGCAGCTATGCCGTGATAGACAATACCTGTACCGGCATAAAACTCTGCGTTGGTGTTGACATGCATGAAGGAGTTTCCCTCTGCGGCGTTCAGAATGTGAGTGATGCCCAAACGCTTCAGACGCATCACATTCATCGCCACAAACCTGCAAGCAAAAACAATACAGAGTGTGAAGCTCATTTCAGACATACTACCTTCACCACAAGTCTGAGGGGTTTTGGGCTAAGAGAAAGGAAAAGGTAGGTGAGGAGATGGTATTTGCGGCAGAACAGTCTTGCGACGCAAAAATCGAAAAAATCAAATTTCAGGTGACACAACGCACCCTTTGGTGGCCATGCTGGAAGTCCTCCAGGGTAACAGTAGTTGTGTATGGCTGATAATATTCCTAATGTCTCTGTGAAGATTCTCATTGATGCAGGTCATGGTACTTCTAAGTGCTATACAAAATCAAACGGACTTGCTTGAGGTTCTAGAAGACATTTCACCTCTCATTCAAAAAGGCTTTTTCAGTTCTAGAGAACTGAAGAACTGAAGAAGGCAAAATGTCTTCTATAACTCTTAATGTCCAATTACAACATCTCAGAACAACCGAAAAGTGAAGTTTTCTTATGTTTTGACTAGAAACTGATCCCTCTATCACTGAAAATCTGGTTTGTGCTGAGAAAATGCCAACTTGTTAGCTAGCTAACAATTATATCCGGTTAGCAAACAAGCACTGTCTTGTTTTTAACACATCTTTTTAGCACACTAAAGTGTCCTGTAGAGACTGGCATTAATGGCTTTTGATTGCCCATTAATTTTAACATAAGCTTAGCGAAGTAACCAGTGAAAAGTCAACAGTTTGTTTAGGCTAACTGAGCTAACGCTTCTTGTAGTGCTTTGCAATACAGACCACAACTGTTTCTTGTGTCACTTTAACTTCAACAGACAGCAGGTAAACACAGGTGTTACTAATGACATTAATGAAGGTTCTGTTCCATTTAGGTCTAACAGAGTCAGGGTCGTGCTACTGTTCATGCTGACTCACTGGAAAGACTCTGCTTCACTTAAATGGAACAGAACCTTCATGTCATTAGTAACACCTGTGTTACATGCTATTTTATGTCAAATGGCTGCTGTGAAAAAGCTCTATTTGGAGACAAATCTGACAATACTGAATGGACTGCTACCCATACCACAACAAACATATTTACATGCATACACAAATTGACCTCCATGATGTTGTCAGATGTAGGTGCTAGGAGATGTGTCGTAACTTCATGACAAACCCTCAATATGGTCAAATCTATAATCCTAAACCTGACCGTTTTTTAATATTTTGTCATTTATTTACATAATTTGTGGAAACTTCAGGTGTAAATGTTTAATTAAATCCTCATCAATTTGCACATTTGCTTCAGTCTTGCTGAAATGCACATTGTATAATTCCTGCAGCTCTTCATGTTCTTGTCCATAAGATAATATCCAAAAATGAGATATTTCCAATTATGAAAAATGAATAATTTTGTGTCTTCATGCATTTTGTCGTTTTTCTTTATTTTTTCCTTTCAAGTGTGCTTTTTCACCAAAGAGTATGAATATATTCTGCTCTTAACAGTGAACCTCTGGGAGTCCTGTATCACTTGGCACCTCATGCAGTCGGTTGAGAGCTGAAAAATCAAAGACTCAAATGCACAGTGGCGTTAATATTGGATGCAACATCACACCCCAGAAAAAAATGCTTTGAAACTGCAAGGCTTTCAAACTACACCATGGGACCAGGAGACAGACATCTAAACACGACGGCTGTGGCTCGGAACAGAACAAAATGTGCGTGTGAAAGCAAGAGAGAGGAAGGGTGAAGAGAAAGCAACTGTGCGTGGGTGCATGCTCTCTTCACAGAGCCATACGTGAATGCATTTGTGCATGCATGCCTATATTTGTGAGTACATTCTGTCCGAGATAAAACACAGAACTGTTCTGCCCTGTTCATTATTTATGACACCTTTAGGGAGGCGAAGAGAACAGAGGAGGCATTGGAGAGCTTTTTCTCTATTGAACTGCATTAGCAATACACTGCCATGACTCACTGTGCTCAAATTAAATCCCACAGATATTCTATTACATAAAGCCTTTAAAGATACAATCCACAATTTATCTGACCATAAAAAGTTTGGGTACAAATTTATTTATAAGCCTGGAACTTAAAACCCAGAAAAAGTCCCAACTCTTCCCCTTGTCCCAATTTAACAAAAGTATATCACAAAGAGCTGGGAAGCATCTTCATCTTCATCTCAATTCATATAGTGTCCCAAAAAACTTTATGTTTGCAGCACCCTGCATTGGAAACTGAATAACACCAATGTGCTCAGGAAATTTATTGTAGGCTTTCAAGCTCATTCATTTTATTCCAGAGTGTTTTCAATTCAGATTGAAGATGCATCTATTCAGCTACAGCCTAAACCAGGTGTTTGCATAATTTGAAAGATGTAAAGTTGACTATGATTTGACTCATCTGAGAATCTATACTCGGGATATATTCACTTAGGAACTATAAATGCTGAACACAGACGGAAGGTTATATGTGTTCAGCATTTATAGTTCCTACCATCTAACTTCTCCTAAAACAACTCTTGTTTTAAAAAAAAAAAAAATCCAAGACTTATATTTCAAATACACGATATATTGTGTAAATAAGACAGCTTCAGAGTTGCTGTAAGGTTTATTTTTTCACTTTGATGGAGCTTGGCTAATGACTCCTATAGACTTCAAGTCTTTATGCTAAGCTAAGACAAAATTCTAATCATCGGAACCGAACCAGTGGACGTACAGAGGTGAAAATGTCTTAGTCTGGGTAAGTAAGAAAAAGGGTATTTTGCCCAAAATGTTGGAGTATTCCTTTAACCTTTTTCCTCCTGTCAGCACATCACTATTAGTGGGCTCAAGTGCTACATTACTTTCTCATGTGTTACATGGCCATATGGAGTATTCCTTGAACATCGATCCCTAAAACACAGAACAAGTGAACATATACTCAAGCACACTGAGGCTTTTTAAAAGCTTTCTAAGCTTAACCTGAGGTGTGGGCAAACTAAAGATGCATTCAGGTCATATCAAAAGAATACGAAGAATGGATGACATCTAATTGCTACAACTCCAAAGCACTCATGTGTTTGACTCATTTGAACACCCACCGTCAAAATATTTTTTGTTTATGAGCAACCATAAGCAGGCTGCAGTATTACTGTGAAAACAGCTGATAATTTGGATTTTTATTACCTTGGACTGCAGACATTGGTGGATTTATTGCAGTGTTTACTGCTTGTGGTGACACATTTCCACATGAAGTTAAGTGGGAGAAATTGGACCTTGCAAAAAAGTCACATTTGTCCTACTTGTAATTACAACTAGGAGGTTGAGTTGTTGAATTGTTCTGGTAAGACATGAATGCTGCACAAGGAACATACCTATTTCAAATGAACTGCATGTATACAAAGAGTAAACAAATCCATAATGCCATGGTAACCAAACAACTTGAGTCAGAAGAATGGGAAAGGATGATTTTATATACATTTTAACTAAGCAGGGCTTAACAAGTTGAATAAAATAAGGTGTGAGGGATTAGGAGGGTGCACTTTTTAAATAAACTGTGAAATCCACTTAATCTATTACAGATAATAAAGAATAAAGTGGCACGAGAATTCATAACACGTCCCCTCCAGTTGTAACAGATGGACAATATCATGGCTGTGTGTGTTTGTGTTTCAAATTCCCACTCCTTAACTCACCAGAGCCAGAGAGGAGACAGTGATGCTCACGTCAGAGATTGAAATTTGGAGCACGCATGTCCTCTCAAGTTATTTTGGTTCAACAGAGCATCAGGAGAATAACAGGTTGAACGTCAGTCTATTTTCAACTCCTCCATCTCTGCCAGCACTGCTGCCTTCCCTTGCTCTCTTATCTGTCTCTGCTCCATTTTTTCCCCTTGTAAAATTCATTCACCTCTTCAAACTTTCAGCAAGCCCCCCTGTCTGATCCCAATACACCCTATCCTATCTTCACTTCTCCTCCCTCAGGATTCTTTAGGCAGACAGTCCCTCAAACAGAATACACTTTTTCAGGTCGGGAAATGGCTGTTTATTGAGTACCATGTCAAATAGTGAGTTTATGGTACTGTGAGCTTACAGTGACCTTACTGTATGTTATGGTACTGACTCTCCAATGGTATCTCTAGAATATTTCTACACATTCATATAGCAATTTATGGAGCATTCATGGTGCTCAGTGGTGAATTTATATTGACCTAATTGTAGTTTAAGCTGTTTTTGGATCTGCTATGGTAGCCTATTATAAAATTATCATAATATTCCTATAAAGATTCATTTTGCTGTGATATTTGTACAGGATTACTTTTTCTAAGGAATGGAAACCCATTATTTTCATTCAAAGGAAATGAAAGATTTATTTTCATTATACCACAAGAAATGATTTAGCAGCTTAAGGAAATATCATTTTACATTCAGGCACATGGGGACTCTGCTTATTGTTTATATTGCGTGACCTGAATTAGATCTAACCCCAAACAAGACGTCACGTTCACAAAAGATATCCGGTATAATTAGGCACGTGAATGTGTGAATGAGCCAGATTTCCATTTATTTCCGCGAAATTAAATGAATAGCGCGGATCAGGGATAATATACAGCATTTGTGTCGACACAGACGCACAACATGTCAAGCCCCTCTCATGGCGCCTGACACAGATACAGACCACCGGGGAAGCTCATGACAGTAACGCTCAATGAGCTGCAAAAATAAGATTCACAAAAACAATGGCTTACGCGTTGCCGACGTAGATCCTGGGGAAAACCTCATGGAAGTGTTTTGTTGGCCAGCTGTAAAAGCCGCTCTCGTCCGTCAACAAATCGTTGAGCTGCTGGAGCGTCACCTCGAAATCAGACATGTCGACTCGGTTTGGAGCCGTTATCTTGACCTGCTGGTTGTGTTTTTTCTTCATCTCAAAATAAGATAGAGCAGGGAAGCTGGTAAATATGGCAAACAGGTGTCGGTTTACGGGTCGGTAAAGCTTCGCAGACTTATATAGAGCAGGAGTTGGAGGGCTGCTCTCCTCTACTGCGCCTCCACGGCGACTGAAAGGAGCGTCTGTGTTTTGAAAACCAGACGCGCCTAGTGGACATAAACCCACACCCACTCCTCCCATAACAGGTACTACACTGTTAAACATATATGAAATCATATGTGCTAATATGGTCGTATATGTGGACACATGCCTGCTCAAGATACACATATGACAGTCAAGTCAAGTCAGCTTTATTTATATAGCTCCTTTAAAACGACAGACGTTGGCCAAAGTGCTTTAAATAAAAAATAAATAAATAAATAAATAAATAAAAATTGCTTTCAGAAAAATATCCAATGTTAAGCTATACAGAATTTAATCCAAACAGTGTTTCTAACATTCTTTTGTCTTTTGATGTTATTCAATTTGAAGAAATTGTTGTAGCCCATTAATTCAATATAAAATTCATCTTATGCTGAGTTTCTAGGAGGCCAGTCAACTTCAAAATTGCTTGCATTAACAGTGCGAGGTGTAATGGTTCAATGCCAATAATCCATTATCATATTAATTTTGAGACTTGGTAGTTACTGTAAATGAAGGAGACTGGGAAGATTGGCATCATCTGATGGCCTCTACACTACATTTTGCATTGTTTCCCACCCAGTGGGATTTGGCGGGAAATTGATGGATTACTTTATGGCACAAAAAGGGAATGGTGCATGGTTTTTGCACAGACAGATGGTATAATAATACTAATGGAAATCACTTTCAAAAAATTTGAGGGACAAAGCAGCAACACTCTCTTTGCAGGAGGAGGCAAAGGTTTATTGGAACTCTATTTCGTTGGACTTCTAGATTTACTGGATAGAGAGAATTTTGGGTTTCTGCCTCTGCCTGTGCTGCAGAATATGTTTCCCCTGGGAGACACGCAGACTGAATGTGAAAAACAAGCAGTCAGCAAAATCTCTTGGTGGAAATATTCAATCATGCTATTGAAGAGAGCTGTACAAAACACTGAGATCATGAACAAGTTGTCTGCTCAGTGTGGAGGAGAAGGTTAGGGAAATGTGGGCTTCTTTTCTAGAAACATGAAGTTAGAGGCTACCAGTTGTCTTGACCATTCTCAAATTTGTTACTGGTAGCCATAACAGGGTATTACAGTTAATTTCACACTATTAATTTGCTACACATTCCATGTTCACACCTTAAAGAAATACTCCAACGTTTTGGACCAAATACCCCTTTTCCGATTTACCCAGACTGAGACAAGATGTTCGATACCATTTTCACCACTGTACGTCCACTGGTTTATTTCCAATGGGTAGCATTTCATGTTAGCTTAGCATAAAGACTTGAAGACTGAATAGTTCCTAGCATCTAACTTCTCCTAAACTACACTAATTTTTTAGAAAATATACAGGTCTTATAAAATATAAGTCGTGTATTTCAGATACACATGCTACATAAATAAGACAGCTTCAAAGTTGCTGTAAGGTTTATTTTTTCACTTTGACCGAGCTAGGCTAGTGATTCCTGTAGACTTCAAGTCTTTATGCTAAGCTAACATGAAATGCTACCCACAGGAAACAAACCAGTGGATGTACAGAGGTGAAAATGGTATTAAACTTCTTGTCTCAGTCTGGGTAAGTTGGAAAATGATATTTTGCCCAAAACATTTGAGTATTCCTTTAACTCACTGAGTTTAGGCTATTTTTGTTATACAGGTCAAACAGTTTCAGGTCAGAAAATTACTGATAGATGACACTGGGATAGAAATGTATTATGCAAGAGAGATTATTTTATTGATAGTTTTGTAAAGGAAACATTTCAAGCAGTGGAGGCACTGCATTCAGTTTGCTCTCTAGTAAGTGGAGCTGAGGCTAAAGTGCAAATGTCGCAGTTTGTCATCAGTCAAGCATTAGTTAGGCAAAGAAAAACATTCGTTCCCAGTTATAGCCCTGTCAGTTGAAGAATGACTTGGAGAGAGGCTGGTTTCACAGATACAGATTAGAGAGTCTGTCACATTGTTGGATTGGAAACGCAGTAGGGTGCCTAGATGTCCTGACATCCAGTTGTCCACATGTCCACTTTCATATGCAACAGACTTTGAGTATTGAATATTTGGGGTTGAGAACAAGCAAGTTACAACATTATCTCCACAGCTCACATAGCAATACACAAGGCAACTGTAATGCCTCTAGTCAAATGGAGGCTAATTTTGAGTCATTATCGCAATTCAAATTGAGGAGAATGAAACTGAAGTTAACACCAAGCCTGGTTTCATGTTAACACCCCAGCTAAGCTCTTCAAATCAAACTTTGCACTCCTTACCACTGCAAAGCTCATCTTGGCTCTGAAAGGATGCTGCTCTTCATTAGGAAAAAAAGGAAGAAAGGAGGAGTCATTTTCATTACAGTTCCAGTCAGAGATGGAAATGCCACCTGTAATCTGTTACCATTATAGAGGCAAGTTTTATGGTATTATGAACTGCCCAGAAGATGAACAGTTCATAACACCAGACTGGCTGGGACGTTTTGGCAAGACAGAGTATATGTTTCAATACCAATAAAACAGAAAAGGCACTGTACCCACCATACTTGATTTACAGATTGTGGACTTGTAAGTGGCTAAAGGAATACTCCAACGTTTTGGAGCAAACTACCCTTTTTCTGACTTACCCAGACTGAGACAAGATGTTCGATACCATTTTCACCTCTGTACGTCCACTGGTTCGGTTCCTATGGGTAGCATTTTGTGTTAGCTTAGCATAAAGACTTGAAGTCTACAGGAGTCATTAGCCTGGCTCCATCAAAGTGAAAAAATAAACCTTACAACAACTCTGAAGCTGTCTTATTTACACAGTGTATCATGTGTATTTGAAATACACATTTTGGTATTTAAAAAAAACAGGAGTTGTTTTTGGAGAAGTTTGATAGTAGGAACTATAACTGCTGAACATATGTGTTCATTGGTTATACTTCCTACAGTCTAACTTCTCCTATAACAACTCTCGTTTAGAAAAAAATTCCAAGATGTGTTTTTCATTGCCGTGTAATACACATAATATAGTGTGTAAATAAGACAGCTTCAGAGTTGCTGTAAGGTTTATTTTTTCACTTTGATGGAGCCAGGCTAATGACTCCTGTAGACTTCAAGTCTTTATGCTAAGCTAAGACAAAATGCTACTCATAGGAACCAAACCAGTGGACGTACAGAGATGAAAATGGTATTGAACATCTTGTCTCAGTCTGGGTAAGTCGTAAAAAGTGTATTTTGCCCAAAATGTTGGAGTATTCCTTTAAGTGTGGCTATATTTTTGTGTATTCCCAGAACGTG
>OMKZ01048399.1:0-15072 GCA_900302535.1 Neoniphon sammara | reverse complement strand
CAAGATGCTGCGTGCTGCTCTCTCTCTCTCTCTCTCTCTCTCTCTCTCTCTCTCTCTCTCTCTCTCTCCCCTATGAGAGATTTATCAACAGAGTCGAGGCAGTAATTCTCCATAGTGGATCTTCAATAATTCATACCAAGACACTCTCTCAAGCTGATGGTGAGAGAGTGGTAATTGTCTTGCCACACAGCCCTCTCTCCCCCTCTCCTCTCTGCATTATGTCTATTATTAAATCCATATACATCTAGAACGTGTTACTCAGGTGTTTGGTGGCAGATTTATGGGGAGCGTGTGTGAATCATCCATTAAATGCTTTGCCAGGCAGGATGATTACCTTTGATTGCAAAGCTGGCAGAGTAAATATAGCATGCTATGCTGTCTGCCTCTCTGTTTCTCTTTACTCCCCCATCTCTACCCCCCTCTCTCTCTCATTCAAGGCAGCCAGAAAGGCAGGATATCTGCTCCACTGATTGAGGCCCGTGGGTTTTGATTGGCTCTCTCCAGGGGGCCTGGTTTCTGGGATTCGGGCAAGCCAGCATAGCACAACATAACTTAGTTTGCTGCCAGGTATCTCAAGTTATTCCTATGTGTTCCATTTAGCCCCACAAGATCATGCAGAATTAAAGAAAATCAAGAGGCGCGCTAGGCTCAAGAAAAAAAATACCACAGGCATAAAGCTGACAGAAGAATCTACGCCCAAGACTAACTTCATCCAAGCTGTCCAAGCATATTCCACAGGTTAAACATAGATGCAATGTGCTAGATGCTGCAAGACTAAAGTATAAGAGTAAGGTTTCACTTGCTGCGTTAGAATAGAGAGACCAGGACACGCTGCATCGCGAGCAACCCACTGTGACTCCTCAAACTCTTTTGGTGCCTTGACTCCAGGCTGCTCCTGCTCAGCTCTCGGGCTAAGGAAAGAGTTCACACACACACACATACACACACACACACACACACACTCACAAAACAGAGCAGCTGGAAGGAGCTCACGCACAGATCTGCTGGTTTGAATGATGGATGAAAGGTGGAGAAGGAGAGAAGAAAGAGGGAAAGGGGAGAGGCGGCCTGCAAATGTATGAGTGTGTATGTGTGCATGTAAGAGTGCTGACTTACTATTCAGATGCACAGAGAACCATAAAGAATTTATTGGGCAGTGCACCGACCTTAGCAGCTATATGGTGGGCTCCCGATAATACAGCTAAGGGTGCTAAATCAGGCTCTTTTTAATGGTGATTGATTTCTAGTGGGAGACTCCATCAGGCCCGGCCTACGGCAAGAGGGAGTGTAGGGCCACACTTAGAGAGCACTGACCAAGCCTGTTCACATCAATACATGACCTGACCTGACTGCTGCAGCTCATAAATGCACAGCTGCTGGTCAGTTTTCAAAATCTTAAGTCTAAGTCTGTGTGTGTGTGTGTGTTTCTGCGTGTGTTTGCGTGCCCGTGCGTGTGTGTCCGTGTCCTTGAGTGACTGTGGATGTGTGGCTGTTTGTGTGTTCTCCCCTGTGTAGTGACTGAGTGGCGAGCCGAGCCGTGCCTAATTTTAGGCTGCCGATGTGTGATGTGTTTGGGGCTCTGGCTGCGTCGGAGGTGTGATGTTTATCTCTGCCTCTGGGGAATAGCTGTGACAGCCTTTTTCAATGGGGCAAAGCTCCCTGACCGAAGCCCTTGTTTTACAGCTGGGTTTGATAAATCGTCCCAACACACACGGCCGCACTCGCATTTATTTTTTGTCATCACTACCCTATCCTGTTCTCATGATTCATACCCCTTTGGCCCTACAGCTGGGAATGCTACGGCGTGCTGATCCGGGCCCGTTCCGTCTCCGAGGCGCTCCACGGTGGGAGCGTCCCATCGGCTGTCACCTCGTATCGTCATCAGAAGCGCACGTTTAAATTCTGTGTTCGGCCTGTTGGTGACGCCGGACGTTCACACCAGGCCGAGCGCAGCTTGACCCGAGTCTCCACCCTGACCTTGACCAGGGCTGCTTGATCTAACCCCAACCATGAGCCGTACTGTTCAAATCAATATCACAACACTCATACATGTCGATCCATATCACCATATGACTAATGCATGCAAAGTCACGTGTTAGTCAGATGAGTGTTAGATGTGATGTCAAACATAACTCAAAACAAGTGAAATAAATAAATAATCCTCAAAAAGTTTCATGGCTAATTTTCTCAGTTTTTAAATAACATGTGCTTGATATTATTAGTTTGGACATAAGAATTGTGTCTTGATATTCCAAAATCACCATGTCATCACAATATGATTCCAGAAAAAGACGATAAACAATAATATTGAATTATTGCCCAGCCCTAGTCCAGTGTGAGCTGCATAATTCACACTACATTCGTTCCCAAAGCGTTATCTAAACCTAACCTTGATTCTAACCTGTAACCCAAAATTGTGTCTGTTTTAAGGTCAAATCTGACAAAATTACCTCACATTATAGAATTTTGTCTCAATTTTCTCAGCTTCTATCATTGTAGGAAGTATTGAGTCCCACAAAATTATGCTGAACACACACACACACACACACACACACACACACACACACACACACACACAGGTCATTATTAGTTAACTGGCTGTGATAATCTGAGTTTTATCTCAGCTTGAAACATACTTCAACTTCAGTATCAACTTTATTGTTATCCTGAGGGAAATAAGATTTGCAACAGGCATTAAAGCACATTAGGTCAAATAACAACACTGACAGCAACAAACAGCAGAAGTAGTACAAAGTCAGGGACATAAAAGCATTGTGAAATATTTTATTTAAAAAAAGATAAAAGATAAAACCAACAGACCAAGTAAAAAGTCTAACTGACCGTCCACATGCCTCAGTATCTCCTGCTGAACCAGTGTTTTTTATCATCAATGAGGTGAAGGCTACTGGTCTTAATTTATTCTGGACTTTGGGGTTTCTGCTTTTTGCAGCAGGGACAGTGGTGGTGGACGTGTTTCCAGATTTCAGATACTGTTTGCAGCTGAAGTGACTGAGTGAAAATGAATCAGAAAATTTCCCTCCGTTGTCCAGCACAGGACCTGAGCACTAATATTATCTGGTTTGGGGCTGTTCCTGACCTTAGTTTGTTTTAAAGCTTTTAAAAAACTGTTTGTATGAATTTTAACATGACCTCTATGACCTCTCCACAGATTGAAGACATTGTTATGCGAATACAAGATGAGAAAGCAGGAGGTGTACCCATCCGGACTGTCAAGAGTTTCCTGTCCAAGATCCCAAGTGTGGTATCAGGTTTGTAACCTCATTTATGTGCATGTGTGTGAGTGTATGTATGATATATGAGTGATATGGTTGCATGGGTGTTGTTGTTTTACCTGGTGTGTTGATAATGCAGGATTCATGCAATTTATTCATGCAATTTAATTTAAGACTTTTTACCTCTTCAACCCTGACAATCCCATCAGAACTTTATTTAACCCATAGAATTTTATTTTAAATTCTAGTAGATTCCCAAAGATACCAAATATATTAGAGAAATGTGTATAAAGCGATGCACAAGACATCTGGATATTTTCTATTTTAGTGCAGGCATAAAACAGGCATAAAGCATCTTGGCTTTGAATATTTTTCTCAGTATAAGTATGATGTAGCTTCAGTGAAGTGTTGCAGCAAGCAGATATAGAATATGTATGTGACATTGTTATACAATATGGGGGGAGAAAAAGTTTTTCCTAGCCTTGAAGCTATTTAAAGGGAAATTTAAGTGAAAATAGAGTTCAAGAGGCCAGTTGAAAGAAATGTAAGATCAAATTTGCATTTAAAAACCCCAAAACACAAAGTAGACCTAGGAGAACATAGTTATATTTGACTGTAATTAACACCTTTCATGGTCTTAAGTAGTTAATGTGATTTTAGACATTTTAAGACTTTCTCGGGACCTGCAGACACCCTGTAATGCTGTGTGAGTGTTTTGTTGTCTCACCCAGCGAGCGGGCCTGGAAAAAGCGAGCGAGTCAGAATCAGTAAAGCAAATATGACCTTTTGGGCTCATTTAAATTGCTGCTACTGCAGTTGGAGGCAGATGATGTCTTTGCCGGTAAGACCTTAACCACAGAGGATGGTGCCCGTGGTGCCACGCTGCCCTTGTCACAGCAAAGAGGAACTAGTTCTTGCTGTGTGTGCCTTTACGTGTTGCTTCGTACGTCTGCATGTGTGTGTGTGCACATTTATATGAATGAGTCAACAGTGTTTGGGGGAGGTGGGGGCAGGGGGTTAGTCCCTCTCTCTCTAAGGCTCTTTCTGAGTCATTCCTTCTTGTGCCTCCCCAGGCCTGACAGCCTCACTCTCTCTCCTCCTCCAAGCAAAAAGAAGGGGTCAAACATTGTGCTGTTCAGGAGCAGAGAGAGAAAAGCCTGTAAACTTGTTGTAAATGCCATATATAGACACCAACTCCACTTTGACAGCTTTGACCCACCACTTTTGATGGATTTGAATGGCAGCTACTACAGCATGTCTTCTCTTTTCACTACAACGCCGCCGCTGCACCAGCAATGTGGTCTCACAAAGACTCGCTCAGAGCTCATTTGTGTTTGTGGATTGCAGCTTTTGTAGCGGTGACTTCTTGTTGGGGTCGCGCTATTGTGCTGCCACCTCTAACCATTGTCCCCTCTCTGAAAACCAGGAGCAGACATTGTTCAGTGGCTGATGAAAAACCTCTCCATTGAGGATGCAGGTATGCCCGCTGAGAAATCAGTCAACGTGACCACAATATAGCTTTACTGCAGCCCCGGCCCCTCCCAACCCCGTGTGTCCTCTCTCTCGTCAACAGCTGAGGCCATTCACCTTGGAAGTCTGATCGCAGCCCAGGGCTACCTCTTCCCCATCTCCGACCACGTCCTGACGCTAAAAGACGATGGAACCCTTTATCGCTTCCAGGTACAGTGATGCCCCTTTTCCACCAGGGCCAAAGTTAGTGGGTCTCGCTCTTGGGGGCAAAACGAGCACCCTGAGCTCTTGTGTGTTTGTGTGTCCACTGCACCCTGCAAACTTTATGCAAACAAGGAGGAAGTGTCTAGTCATTCTGCATGCAACTGGCAACAGTAAAAAAAAAGAAAACAAGTAAACATGGAAGATGTCAAAGCCGTTATGTTCAGATTATTTACTACTATACTGCTGTGCATGAAAAAAATGCATCACACTCAAATTTTCTGAGAGAAATGTATCAAATTTACATATTGAAAGACGTTTTTTTGGCTAAAGAGTTTTTATCAGTGTCTGTGTTTTGGACAAAAGGCACATGGAGGTCAAAAATGAGCTGAAAAGAGGAAACTGCTTTTATGTAGAGTACTGGAGAACGACTGTGACGTGGCATGCAGTATCAAACAGAGACGAACAGTGTGTTTATCTCCCAATTATTGGCATAACAATGTCCTGATAGAACAATCCTTTAATAATTTATGCTCACAGTCGCTCGCTTCTAAAAACAGGGTGATACTTGAATGCTGCTTGCGTCATATCTTTAACTAATCAGTGATGTCCAATGCTAAAATTCCAGCTCAGCAGAGAGTACTCTGAATACTCTCCATGAGTTCTGGGGATCAGCCAAATACTAGTAATACTTGGCTGCAGGGAGCGTTTTGGGGGAAGACTTCGATGGGAGATAAATGTGGGTGGGAACAATGAGATGTTCCAATTATGAACGCTAACTATTAAAACCCAAATGTAAATGATTTTTTTTTTCAAACAAAAAGTCCATTTTGAAGCTGTTTGTTTGCTAGCCAGATAGCATTTGTGCTGTTGTCCAGTACTCAATAGTATTTCTTATACACCAGACACTTAACTGCATGGACTAGCTGAAGTTTATTCCTCAATTAGTCGGGTTTTTGGAGGACAGACAGTCAGCATAATTGTTTCACTGACTGATCCCAACCACCTGTCACCCTAAATGTCCCCAGATGTTCTTTGAAGTGAACTGGCCCTGTGAGACCAGGTTCCTGGTTCCTCAAAAGGGTTCCTGTGCTCCTGTGACACCTCCTGCGGTGGAAAAGTATATTAGACACTAAGCTGTGCTGTGAGGATGCCCTTGGCGTGTCGTAGGCTTCGGAATAAGCAACATATATAGAATAATGAGCTGATGACAGTTTATCAGTGGGATGTGTTTATTGTGTGAGGCTAATGGGAGCAATCCTTGATAAGCCTATTACCCCACCAAGGTCAATACTCACACTGGACGCTGTATCCCCCTGTGAGAGGTGCACTGCTGCTCACAGGGCCTAAAGGCCAGTCATGCAGCTTGTTCGAGGGGTGTACTTTGTTCCATCTGATCCGGGATGAACTTTGACAGGTCCCACTGATGGCTACGGGCTCTCTCATGACTCACCACTGTGACTGGGCCATTAGCATGCTAATCCGACCGAGCCGGCTACAGTAGGCAGGCTCCCCTATGGGAAGCGCTGAGCCAGCTGTACGCCGGCTCTGCGCTTTTCACTGCGCCGCTCCGCTCCTCCCCCTCAATCTACCTCACAATCCATTTATCTGCACCTCTACTGCCCAAGATTAAAAGCCATTATGTGGCTGTGCCGGGGAGGGGGGGGGTGCGTGCGATGCCCTTGCCCATTCAGTGTTGAGCTAAAAATATTCCCTCTGATGTTGTCATGATGCAAAAGGCCTGCGTCATGAGAACCTCTAAAAAGAGTCCATGGTACATTTAAAATGTATTGGCTGGTCTAAGGAAGAGTGACAGGGGATTTTTTTTTGTGTGCGCTAGTGCCGTGTGTCTATAAATAGATACTACACTGGTAGAAGACCCAGATTCAATGACAGCTGCCTTTTGTGCTGTAATTTGCCACAAATTTGCTGATTTGTGCACACAATTGCAAAAATTGTATGTCTTTTGAGCCTCTCTGAGGTGGAATTATCAAAAAGCTAAATGAGTGCACGTTAACCTTTCAGTTTGTTCCTCTCAAACACGGCACATTCATGAGCATCAGCCTCTCGTTTGGGGGCAAATTAACATTTGAGTGATGGTGGAAAAATGAAATATGTGGTCGAGTACCACCATGTTCTAATTCTGTCTACTATTAAGAATGCATGATAGATCTGAACGATCCATTATTAATGGACTAGGGAATGAACTTTGAATCTGTAATATCAGTTGCAATAGCCAATTAAATATAGATAGAGAGAATATAGCTACCATTCCTCCCCAGATAGTTATGTGGAGCACACGGAAATCATTGATCATCATCAGGCAGCCCATCCTCTCTTTACTTATGGGTGACAGGCACTGAGGGAGTTTTGGTGGTGGGAGAGATTGGATTACAGAGATTATGATAGCGTTATTTATCTAGACTCACAGAGTGGGCAAAATGAAGTTGACCTGTTTTTATTTTGTCTCTCTCTCTCTCTTCGTTCTTTCCAGTCTCCATACTTCTGGCCTTCAAACTGTTGGGAGCCCGAGAACACAGACTATGGTGAGTCACACACTGCGGTCCATTTTGGCTGCTGCTGCTGTCGCCGCTTTCTCCGTTAAAGTCTCACTAATCAAAACTGTTTTCAGCTGTCTCTCACCCCCTCTGGTTGAAACTCAGGCTATCGTGTAGCGTTGTTGTTGACGCTCACCCATTATCGATCCATCGGGCCATTTCCCTGTAATATATCTGTGTGTGTGTCTGGACCCGAGGATCCCCCAGTGGAGCGAACCCTCACCAAAATAAAGGGACAGTCAGTGATATATGAGCGTATCTCCAGGTGTCTGCATGGCATTTACCCCAGGCTTGTTATTTAAAATGACAAACCATAGTCTGCCTGGTCCAGCAGCACAAAGGACACAATCATTAGTGTTGGTTCACACAGCTGAGACTTCAGCTGAAAACAGAGAACAATCCCGAAACCAGCAGAAAGGGGGAAATACTCCTCTTTGTTTTGTCGTAACAAAATCGACAAGCTGTCTGACCTTGTGATTCGCCTTCTCTTTTATTCTCTCGGCCACTTTCCCTTTCCCTCTCTCTTTCCCTCTCCAGCCATTTACCTGTGCAAGCGCACCATGCAGAATAAGGCCAGGCTTGAGCTGGCCGACTACGAGGCTGTAAGTACCTTGTCATTTGAGTTGGGAAATGCCAGGGAGATCCCAATTCAATTTTTTCTCAGTGCATGGGCCACAATGACGATGACATTGTGATGCTTTGTTTCCTTTCACTCCACTGAAGAACAAAAAAGCTGATATGATTTCCTCTGGGACAATAAGACATCAAAACACAAATCCATTCTTATGAGCAAAAAGCCATTATTAGATTGCAGACTTTCTTACAGTCTTTCGAAGCTCATTTTTCTTGTACTGGTCATTAAATGTAAATTAAAATATCTATACTTGGCATCAATCTATCAGCACAATATCAGGAGGCCATTACTGCAGTGCTATTCTCTTTCGATTTATTCATCCACCCTGTACTCACCATTATAGCAATAGCAATCCATCATACTTTTCTACTCTAAATCACCACATCTATTGTCCAGTAGACTTTCATTCTCTCTTATTCGGGTCACTTTAAGCCTCCAGGCCTCATTCCTCTCACTGTTTCATGCCTGGTAGTCGGTGCTCAGAGTTTTTTTCTCTCTTTGTAACGAGGTCATGTATCTTTGACAGATGCTTTTTGGGTGGCGTTATTAAGGACACATCATTTAGGGTGCAGCCTCCATGTTATGGAGCATTATGGGGCTTTGTGAAGCTTGATTTGAGCTTAACAGAAATGTTTATCTTGGGCTGTGTTTGGTGGCTCACAGGGCTGGAGTGCTTAGTGTGTGCTTATGATGATGAAGATATGAGTCAGGCTCTTGACCTTTGTTGGAAACCAGCAAAGGTCCCCCGCCCCCCTCATCAGTCGCTCTGCACTGCTAGAACAGGAATGCCCTAATGATAGGAATGCCCTCTGTCTATTTAAAAATAACAGCCCTTCACTCAACATACAGATTAAAAAGTTTCAACACATTGCATGTAATACACGTTAAGGGTAATAATAAAAAAACAAAGCTGTCTAATTTTATTCATTTTATTCAGTCATTTTAACAATATAATTCAACATTTAAAGGTGCATTATGCAGAATTGTCGAGGGCGAGGACCATTTAGAGTCAACTAAAAAAAAAAAAAAGGCGGCGTAAGCATGTAAATGGATGGCTGAGTATACATGGTTCTCATCGTCACTGATAGATTACATGCTTTTAATCCCACTTTTTGTCAGTTGAGTCTAAATTGTCATCACTTTAATCGACCCTGTGTAATTTTGCATAGAGCACCTTTAATAGTTCATAAATATTAAGTGTACCTTGAAACAGGAAGCACATTCAATAATACAGTGAGCATATATAAATCATGCGTTTAAAAATATGCAGCTACTTTTGAAACATCCAATGCTACCATGGTGAAAGTGGTTAAGTGACTTACTTAGCAGCATGTTAGTGAAGCATCCTCTCATTTCAAACAAGATTACGGCGTTTCACCTCAGAGAGAATGGGTAATATAATTATCTGAAGGCCTTGAACTCAAATCTCCCATATTCCCTCAACGCCTCGCTGCCTCTTGCAGGAGAACCTCGCCCGGCTGCAGAGGGCTTTCGCCAGGAAGTGGGAGTTCATCTTCATGCAGGCCGAGGCGCAAGTCAAGTGAGTGGAAACACGTGAATCAGGAAAAAAAAAAGAAAAACACCACCCTGTGACCTCGATATCATCCTGGTAGGACACATGTGGGAGAGCTGTGGGCTGAGAGAATGAGAGTGGATCAAATTAGGCTTGCACATATTCGTATATTCACTCGACATACACACACAGAAACACACATACACACACTAACCTTTGCCTACATGCATGATTTGAGTGTCATCCCCCCATGAGAGAACAAAACAGTTTAGTTTGCAGGGTTAGTTGAACACTGGGCCACTGCTGTTCTCATAAACGATGCATTGCCTCCGTGCCCTGCTTTTTTTCCGCAGAGTGACATACATTAAATACAGCAAGTATTCCTTCATGTCCACTTACTCGCAGCATACACTCAATTCTCCCAGACTTCTCCCTCTTTGCAAGACCTCCATCTGGTGGCCGACTTGTGTAAACACAGCACGAATCCCGCTTGTGGTCTGGGTGCAACACAGCAGAGGCTGCCACTGCCACTTTTCTCTCTTGTTTGTGAATTGCTCCGAGTTGTGGCATTGATCGGCGCTTGCAGCTTGTGCACATGTGGACATTAACAGGGAGCGCATTAAGTTCCTCCTACATCTGAAGAGTAAACTAGGCCAAGCAAGGGCCGACCAGTAAATGTCAGTTATGTAATAGCCCGGTCCCACCAGCGGCTAAACCAGACATTGCTTGGTGAGGCGAGGAAGCAGGTTAAAACCCACACTCTTGAACTTTTTGCTCGCCAGTCTGGTCTGTCAATGGGACTGACGTGTATACTGAGTGTGTGTGTGAGTGAGAGAGCATTTGTGACTTGTGACTCAGGTTTGAGGCCTAATTTATTGATTGTACAATCTTTGACCTGACCTCTCAGAGGCGCGGCATTCTAAAAAGCTATATTTGAAATGAGCATGCAGAGAGCACGAGCAGCTTGCATGCACAGTCCCACTCCTGGGGGACAGTTTGTGTGTGTGTGTGTGTGTGTGCGTGTGTATGTGTGTGTGTGACAGAGAGAGAGAGAGACAGAGAGTATTATTTTGACTTGACATCTGTTTCCAGGATCGACAGAAAGAAAGACAAAGCGGAGAGGAAGATCCTGGACAGCCAGGAGAGGGCATTCTGGGATGTCCATCGCCCAGTGGTGAGTTGGGACTGAATGAGGCTAAAAAGAGGGGAGGGAGAGAGATGGGGGGAGCGAGAGAGAGAGAGAGGGGGGAGGGAGGGAGGAACAAATGCTGCCATGGTGTGAAAATGGAGAAGAGGAAATTAAAAAGGGAAAAAGGAAGAAAGAGGGGACCTGTGGGGATGGAGAAGGAGAATATTAGCGGTTTGAGCTCGACAGACATGAGTGTTGGGCAGAGAGGCCTGTTTTGTTGTTGGTAGCAGAATCAGATTTGGTGCCAGTCAGTTTGCATGCCAGCCTTTGTGACTGTGGCAGTGCTGAATAGAGAAACAGCATTGCATTGTGTGACCAGGGCAGGCGGAAACAGCACATGCTGCTGAAACGCTGTTATCTGACCCAGAAACTCTCTGTACACACTCTCTCTCTCTCTCTCTCTCTCTCTCTCTCTCTCTCTCTCTCTCTCCCCCTCTCACAGCCAGGCTGTGTCAACACTACAGAAATGGACATCCGCAAGTGCCGAAGAGAGAGGAATCCACACAGGGTAAAAAAGGTAACCTATCAGAGGAGACTGCTGTAATGATACATGACAGTTTTGTTCTCAGTGCAGATTATTTGTCTGGCACCGGTCTGGTATCTCTTTAGCAAAGTCAACTGATCGTGTCACAAGTTCAACTGAGTTCCACTCCAGAAACATTATTTGATAAATAAAAACATGAATAAAATTAAATCCAGTCTGTCAAGGGGTCATAATTTTTTCCAACCAAGGAATTAAGTGGTGGAAAAATACTAAAACCCATTATAGATTTGAGTATTTGCATTTTGGTAACAATACCATCATGGAAAAATATTGTATCCAAAAAATTCCAGCACTTCAATACAGTACTTGAGTAAATGTACCAAGTTTGATTTTGTACTGTCAGTCATAATGTAAAAAATTAGGTGCCCCTGCTTTTCCAAATGACCATCTTTTCAGTTTATTAACGTATTTGCAGAAAAAAAAAACAAAAACAATAATACACGCCTTTCCAGTTCAGGAATCAGAAAATCTAGAGACATTGAAGGTCAGAAGTGTCAAAACGAAGTTAGGTATCACTCCTCACTCTGCCTCCCTGTCCAGTCGGTGTACGGGGTACCAGACGACAACCAGAGCCAGCCGAGTCCCGTCCACATCACCTCTCAGCCGGCCAGGAAGCCCACCAAAGAGGACGTTCAGAAGGAGGTAACTCTCGGGGTGACAGTCCCCTCTCCATCGGTCATTACCGCCCGTCCGCCTCTCTCATCTATCATAATGACAGTCGGGGACACTAACTGATGAGCCATTACCTTATTTAGTCTTCTCATTACTCTCTCGCTCTCTCCATCAGATCACCTTCTTGAACATCCAGCTGGACAGACACTGTATGAAGGTGTCCAAAGTGGCCGACAGCCTGATGGGCTACACCGAGCAGTTTATGGAATACGACCCGTTTGTGTCGGCCATCGAGCCCTCCAACCCCTGGATCAGTGACGACACCACCTTCTGGGACTTGGAAGCAAGGTGAGGCCGCTGCTGGGGGGGGGGCGATGGGATGCTGGGATGGGGGTAGAGAGGTCACCGAGGGCTTCCAACCAATGCTGAGGTCAGGTGGAGCGTAGAGGCCTTGGGTAGTAAACGAGCTGTCGGCCCAAACAAGGGGGGACCTCTGTCTGTTTGGATCTCATTTCAAATGTAAACTAATGATGGCATAAACAAAGGTTGACTGCATGCTGACATGCTGGCCTCAGTTCACACTGAGAGCCCAAGGAGAATGTCCAGTAAACAACAAGCCTATTCTATTCTATTCTATTCTATTCTACTGTGTGCTGTGAGCAGTCGTGACCCCAGCCAGCAGCGTGTGAAGAAATGGGGCTTCTCTCTGGAGGAGGCCCTGAAGGACCCGGCAGGACGAGACCAGTTCCTCAAGTTCCTGGAGTCAGAGTTCAGCTCGGAGAACCTACGGTGAGACTGAGTGTCCTTCCGTTACCTGCACACAGTTTCACCCCACACCTTTGGAGGGTTATTGTTCTCTTTCTCCTGGGCAGTCGGCTCACCTTTAGCATTTCATGTAGACAGCGGGAAAAGCAGAATGGGAGACGGAGCAGGGGAGGCACACAGAAAGGATCTGAGGGCACACGTGGTTCCAGAAAGGGAGAGGCACGATTTAACCACTCAACTCAACCCAGCTATGTTCTGTACCAAATATTTATCATTTCAGAGATCACACACAGAAAAAAAATATGAGAGACAAATAGACCTCAAGAATCAACATCAAGATATATGTAGGTTCAAGTTTTAATATAGGTTCATCTTTTAATATATTAGACTCATTATTGCTAAAGAGTCAACCCTATATATAAGTAGGTTTGAATAAGAATCTTTCAAAGCAGTTTGTTCATAAAGACCATTTCAGATATTATTTAATGAACATGCTCCTTCAGATGATGTAGTTTTGCTAACATACCACTGGCACATCGATTATTCCTCTTGTTTTATGATGAGAACACAGGATTGAGGGAATATGGATCTCTTTTCAGTCTGAAAAAAATGACACTGAGGGAATAAGTGGATAATTGGACGATTATTAGGTCTATCGAGTCCTCACTTATGTGTAGAGGTAACCGTTTCATATTGAGCCTGTGCAAGCCTTCCAGATCTGTCAGGGTAGAGCTTCCTGGCCCGAGTATTCAAAATGGCTGCCTTGTGAGGTCAAAGTCTGCAGCACAGCTCAGCACAACTAAAACTCTGTTCTGCTTGGTTTTACCCAGCCCGCTTTCTTTTGGGGAGGTTGTTGACTAGATATGATGTGCCCACCGTTATGTGCCGTGTGTGTCCAGGTTCTGGTTGGCGGTGCAGGAGCTGAAGCGACGGCCCCTGCGCGAAGTGGCCTCCCGGGCCCAGGAGATCTGGCAGGAGTTCTTGGCCGAGGGCGCGCCCAGCTCCATCAACCTGGACTCCCACAGCTATGAGCGCACCAGCCAGAACCTCAAAGACCCTGGACGATACAGCTTTGAGGACGCTCAGGTGGACAGCACTGTGTTTTTATCTAGGATGTTTAGTTAACGGAGTTCATGTGCCCATACATATTCATGCACACACACACACATTCATACTTGCACCTTCATGCCTGCACAAACACCACAGACACACAGCCGCTGATGTAGAGGTACATAAAAGTCTTATCTCCAGGGAAACAACCACAAATAGACAAAATTTAAACATTTTCATACAGTTCATTAATTTGATAGTATTTTCTATGTGTTTTATGAATTTAAGTCATAAATTTACATCAGTTTAGATGGATTCACCCTCCACCTCCCTCCCTCCTCACAACACACACACTATAGCCGTTTATTCTCCTATTCATCCGCTTGCTCACACAAACACTGCACCCTTCAATCCCACTCACGTTACACCAGTGAATGAGAGGGGACGGGCAAAAAGAAAGTAAGAGGAGACCAGAAGAATGGGGGAGTGTGTTTTTGCCAGGGCCTAATGAGGCGAGCAGCGTCCGTGAATAGGCTGTGCGGCCGGTTCGCCACAGATTCCTCCGCTTCAAAGTGGGCTCGCGTTGTATGAAGGCGACTGCCTCTTCCTGGCAGGACATTACTCAGCCGCGTCTCCCAGGACTCCGCCTTCCATGTTAACGGCCTTAGTTTGCAGTAACCCCCCCTCCTCCTCCTCCTCTGACACACACACTGACCGCTATTACATAACCATCGGTCATCATGCCCCTTCCTTTATTCCCTTTTCTCATATGCAACCTCCAGCCTGACTCACGCTCATACTCACCGTTATGTTTTTTTCTTCCAGGAGCACATATTCAAATTAATGAAAAGTGACAGCTATGCACGCTTCTTGCGATCCAACATCTACCAAGACCTCCTGTTAGCCAGAAAGAAGGTGAGCGGCACTGATCTCACCTCCACTCTTTACTCTCTCGCTCTCATTTCATTCCTCCTACTGTTTGATTCATTGCTGTTACTTAAAAAAAAAAAAAAAAAAAGCAAAGGAAAAAGATCATGTTTTCATGTTAATCCACTCCGGATTCACATAGCGTCATACAGTCAGAGATGTAATCACCACTCTCACAAACTCCAGTTTAGAGTCATCATGGCCTCTATATGTGGTCTGCACAGGAAAGCAAACACTCATTGTAGCCGTTTCTGTGTAATATGGAGCTTTTCAGCAAATCACAGCTGCCTCTGTTCATGCTAGCCTCTCTGCCCTTTCCTGTTTGGACACTACTCCCCCTGCTGGCCTGTCACTGATTTCACTCCATCTCCTAAAC
>OMKZ01048383.1:0-12282 GCA_900302535.1 Neoniphon sammara | reverse complement strand
TCATTTTCACTCTTTATTCCCATGTTATTGTCTTTACGACACGACTTTAATCAGTTTTGGGAGGATTACGGATCCGTCTTTGTTTGTCTGCGATATCTCAGACGCCGCTGATTGGATTTTGACTGAACTTGGGGGAACGATGCTTCTCACCGCTTTGTTCTGTCCTTGTCTAATTAACACTCACAGGCCCAAGGGGACGGCTGTGATTACAGGTCAAAACAAGGTGACATATTTGCCACCCAGAGGGGGACTGCATCATTTATGAAGGATGACATGTTTACACCAACATGTTTTGATGGATGAATAACTCCATTACATCCTTGCAGCTCTGGAACAACAAGAACTAAAGGAATTAAAAACAGATTAATTTTTGGTTCCTCCCCTGTTCCCTTATTTTAAATTTCTTTTTTTTTTTTTTTTTTTTTTTTTTTTTTTTTTGGTGAGGTTGCCCTCAATCTAGCATGAAACTGTACAGAACTAGATCCTGCTGTAAGGATCCAGCATTTTGAAGAAGATGAATTGATTAAGGAGATGAAGTTAAAATCAAAGTTGACACTCAGATTTGAGCATCGTATGGATGTCATGTGTTTAAACCAGGCCATAGCAGACTTTTAAGAATAGATTAGAAGGAGAGAGAGAGAGCGAGAGAGACAGAGAGAAAGAGAGAGAGAGAGGGGTGAAAGGACTGGTTTGGAGAGAGATGAGAGGAACAGAGGCAGAAAAAAAAGAAAAAGCTATAGTGAGGGAGGATCAAAGAGAAACAGAGGGATAGAGAGACATGATTGAAGCTAATGAGGCTCCACTGAGCTGCCACACTGTTTAATGCTCAGTGTAACTACTGCACTGTAATTTATACATATTTGTACAATCTTTCTTAGAGAGTCTTTCAAAATGATGATGAGATCTCAAACTCGCGTCCAAACTTGTCCGACTCCAGCATGAAAAATACCGAGAGTCTGCCGCTGTTTTGCTGATTCTTCATTATGCTAATCTTTCATTTAACGTTTTCCAATCAGTACCATTCTTCTCTCTTTTAATTCTCTTGTAATTACTTACTTTAACTTGTAGCTTTTTTTTCTTTATCTCTCGCACTCATTTTCATTTCCTTCTCTGCAAGTCAAAAGAAAAATATTTCCACATCATTAGTGACTTTTTGTTGTGCTCTTAATGGGAAACTACATTGGAAAGATAAGGAAGACTGATGATGTTAATTGATGGTGTTCCCTATCTGCCGCTGGATCTGCCTCTCCCTCATCTTCTCTCTCTCTCTCTCTCTCCCTCTCTCTCTCTCTCTCTCTCTGCAGTCATCTATGACGGCTGTCCGAAGACCATCACCCAGGGGATCTGGTGGCCGCGGACCAAGTTCAACCTGCCTGCCGCAGTGCCCTGCCCTAAAGGCTCCGTCGGTCCGTTTACACACACACACACACACACACACACACACACGCATGCATGCAAGCAACAACCCACCGCTCACATACACACTCACATATACATACAAACATGTGATGTGTCTTGATGTGCATGAAAACATCTGGACACACATGCACAAGCATACACACTGACCTACATGTGCCTGCGCTCTAAAAATGTCATATTAACAAATCTGTGTATAGAACAATGAACAAGTGTTGCTTTAAAACATAAGATATGTTAAAATTAACATATGTTAACAACATATGTAACATGTGCATGAATTTCCATTAACATATGTTGTGAAGAAAAGTAACAGAAATGTGCAATGTACCAGAAGAGGACACACAGATACTGTACAGTATGTTCAAACATCTGATTTCATGCCTATACACAACTATAGAAAGTGTGCATATGCAAACACACTCTTACACACTCCCAAGCACACACACTACATATATATGTATATGCACATCTAGATGTATGTGCATATACATACATATACATGCATGAAAGCAGGCAAGCCCATATATACACACATTATCATATTTTAATCTCTGTTAAATATACAGTAAAATAATGTCTTTGTTCTGTCATAATAATAATACGGATGTGCCTAAAACTGGAATATCATATGCAAATCTCTGTTAAATGCTCAGCAAATTCATCTCTTTTTCTACCCTGACTGATGCTTTATCTACTGTTGGATGAGAGACATTGGATGTGTTTTTCTCCTCTTTACAGGTGCAGCCATCAGACACTGTGATGTGGAGAGAGGATGGCTGGAGCCAGACCTCTACAACTGCACCTCCCCTCCATTTGTGGAGCTCAATGCTGCTGTATGTGCACTAATATACCAAATTACTGCAGCACTAGAAGTAATTCTAATACAACAGGCCTCCCTTTGGCCGATTTCTATCATGTCATGCAATTCAAACTTAATTCACACATTTGAAATACTCATACATGCATGCATATTTGTGTGCGTAAGTGTCTCATATGTATATTTATGTGCATGTTCCACACAGCCTCTGATAGAATTCAGTGTTGCTGTATCTGCATTATAATAGCAAAACTACTGAATAGCTACACAATAATTTGTAGTAAAAAATACAACAGTCACCCATCTCTCTATTTTGCTTCTGGATAACTGCAAAAGAAATATTATTATTGCCAAGTAGCTACACTGCCATCTGTAATAGGAATACAATACTCTATTTGTTTTTTATGAGCATATGTTGTTGTCTCTGTTTATATGCATTCTATAATTTTCTTTCACCACAGTGGTTATTTTGTGGTTAACCATAAAGTTGCTCTGTGGTCAGAGTAAAAGAGGAGCGGCTCACTTTTCATCTTGTTTGTGTGTGTGTGTGTGTGTGTGTGTGTGTGTGTGCCTGTGTGTGTAGCTGGAGTCCCTGGAGCGTAACGAGACGGAGCTGAGCACCATCATGGAGAAGAAGCTGGCCCACCAGCTCCGTGATGTCACCGAAGCAACTGCCCGTCTCTATGGCAACGACTTGCAGATTGCAGAGCGGCTGCTGTCCCGCCTCCTGACCTTCGAGACCCAACAGAGCGGCTTCGGACTCACCGCCACTCAGGACGCACACTTCAATGAGGTAAAAAGAAAAAAAAAAATCTCTAATTTTCCTTTTCAGGCACAGATGCACACACTGCATTCTTTGGATATTTTTTCCTGACATCAGTGTACGCATCTCACCAGAGGGCTGAAAGCAGTTTGCTCAAGGACGCTTCCATAGAAATAGACAAATGTAGTGCTGCCAATAATGAACCTGTATCTCTATCAGGAAACTAACTGCAAATTAATTAAAGGTGCTTCCTCTTTAGCATCAATAAATCACGACCATAATATTTTTCATACATTTATATATTTACCATAAACAGACCATTGTTGGCAAGATTATCAGCATCTACGCTGTATTTACATTGTGCACCAAACGGGTTGAATTTGGAGTGAAATCTCTGTTTTGAGTTATGGCACAAAATAGGTGAGTGAGTTTCTCCACCACAAATGGAGCTAAAGCTTTCTGGCAATGGCAGACAGTAGAACAAGTGAATGTACAGTATATTCACTGTTAACAAGGACTGTTTATCAGCTCCTATGCTTAATGCAACAGGTTACCGCATCCACTTTGCACCAGAAAGCACTGAGGTTTATGGGAAATGTGGTCTTTAAGTAATACTTCACCCAAAATTTCTACATTTTCTATTACTGACTCAGCCTGAGTTCTCTTGAATGATCTCTTATATCTTGAATGTTTAACAAAAAAGTTTTTATATCTCATGCCTGATGGAGAAGGAAGGTTCCAAAAACTGTAGTCATTTCTGTTAGAGTGGAGTCGATCGGTGATTTTCAAATCCTTCGAAAGGATTTGAAAATGTCTTTCCAAACTTTCCATTCATATGTTCAGCATGTCCCAAACCAAATGAAATGCTCTGGAGCATTTTACCAGGCACAACCACCTGTGCGCAACTTCCTTGCATAGTCATCAAATTCAAGACTCGCCTCCGGCTTGTTCATTGACCAGGAGTTCTGCTCACTCATTGGCTACTCTGACATTCTTCCAGCAAAGCATCATTGTGGGCAGAAACAAAAATGGCTACAGATTTTGGAGACTTTGTTCTCCCTGAGACATCCGATCAAAAAAAATAATTGTCAGACATTCAAGAAACATTGTGGTGAGAATTTGACCCAAAATATATAGTTTTGGGTGAACTATTCCTTTAAATTTGAGGAACAATAGCACTACAAATCCTACTGCTACAAGACAGAGCTCATATAGCCATTTGGTCTTATTTGTTTAGAGAAATTATACCCAGGGATCACAGTGATTTTGACACTGATATATCACAGTTAAAAGTTATTTTACACACTTTTCCTCTGCAGCAAAATTCCCTGAGTTAATAATGTGCCTTTTTCAATATAACAAGCAGCAGAAGCTATTAATTTGAAACTTATCTGCCAGGAGACATAAAATAGCAACACATTTGAAAGGGTAGATATGATTGACTGCACCCTCACAGGGTACAGACTCAGTGACAAGACGGTACAATAAGGCGTCTTTTTCTCCGAGATGGAAGGTAATGTTGCTATGGCGATGCCGTGACAGCAGCTCATGAAATATTGCACCGTGTCACCTCACAGTATTAACTGGCAGATTCTCATTTTACCCAATACATCGCTATCAGCTGAGGGTGTTGACACAGGAACATTTTAACATGTTTTTTTTTTTTTATAAACACTCACATCGCTGTATAATTGAATCCTCCCATTTCACCATCAATGTTAACACGTCATATTTTACCGTGAGTTTCCCATGCATCAAGATTATAGCAGCTACACCCCTCTCTAACAAAATATAAACTGCAATCCATTTCTAAGCTTTTAAACTACCTTTTCAATTATTCGCTCATGTGGCATTGAATGACAAGGCATGGGTTGCTATGGCAACAGTGATGTAAAATTGACACCCTGCATGTTGATAATATGCAGATACTAGTATTTGTCTTGTCTTGAAATAGTTACAGGTTGCTTCAGTATATAGAGTAATATTGTTAAGTTAACTAAGAATAGTAGTAGCAGTGATTTTAGTGGTAGTATTAGTAGTAGTTGAAGTAATGGTAGTAGTAGTACAACTAGGAGCAAAGTAAGTGATACCAGTAGTGTTGAATATTTCACCTCAGCCCTTTTTCATTCGTCTTTACTGATGAATTAGTTCCAGCTTGTTACAGCATCAGTGATTTATTCATATTTAATAGCCGATATGGTGGGCAGTTATTTCCTCTAACATCTGCAAAAGGGAATTTAATAATCTGCGCTAACAAGGAGGATTTTTACCCCCGAAGTCAGCTGTAGTCGTGGTAGTCGTAGTTTTAGTAGCCACGCCCTGTGGTGCTGAAACAGAGGGCAGCCCCGATTTACCGTTTCAGCTCAGTCATTGATTATGTCATCTTTAGCCAGCGAATGGACGGGTTGCTATAGAAACTGAGTGGTAGTGGTAGTAGCACCCTGTAGTTTGTGCAAAATTATCTCATCCAAATGTGTGTTTTCTCTTAAGTGCCAGTACAGGCGGGCTGTAGATTTTAAGTGGTGGGATTCTCAATTTTGTCAATGCACGGTTGTGTTTTTCTTGCAAAACTGTCAGAATTAATGCTAATAAAAATTGGGAGCTACATCTTTGAATAGCACCAACACCTTTCCTATGACGACCAAGCAAAGTTTTATGTAAGCACTCACCCTATGGTATGGTATCAGAATCAGAATCAGAATACTTTATTGATGCCCGTGGGGAAATTAAGTATGAAGTATAATAGTCTTTATGGATTGTTCTGTATGTAAATGGCATAGAGGTAGAAGAGCACAACACCACAACACTCGCATGTATGTACATTAATTAACACTTGTTGCTGAATTCACACAGCATTTCTCCCTCTAGAAAGCTCATTAACACCCGAGGCTGAACAAAACAGAGAAAGGACACCCACACGACGGTTCTTGCACCCGGTGAACCTCACATGTTCCAGCATTTCAACCTAGTGTGTGTGTGTGTCTTCATCAGCCGATTTTGTCTGTCTGAAACGGCGCAGTATGTTCATTCTTTACTCTGCTATGCACTAACTTGTTAGCCATGGACTAACTTATAATAGCTCTCTTTTTTTAAATTGGGGTGAGATTTCCTGTGGGGGATCGACAGTGTCAGATCGAGGCTGAGAGGCTGAGAGTAGCACCACACACACCGGTTCCTGAAATCAATGCATTGTCTTTGGCTAACAAGGTCAGTTGCTATAGCAACACAGCAGTAGCATTAGGGACATCCCATAGCGTGCGGAATGAAAACCTCATCCTACCTGACATTTCACTTAACTGCCTCACTTGACAATAAATCAGGAACTTGGTCATTAGGGTCTCAGGGTGTTTTTTCAGTAAAGGGAGAAGTGGCAATTGGAATTTCTGGAACCAAAAAAAATAAATAAATAAAACTCACCGGCTGACTTCTGACCTCGACCTTTGCCCGATGTAACAGTCGTGTTGTCAGCGTACCTCGCTCTGGGCTAACGAGGCAGCCTGGTTTACTGAGGCAGAGACACAAAGTGGTTTCTCGACAACAGAGAAGAAAAAAAAAATCTCATCTTACCTGACACCTCACTTAAAACAGCAGCTATTAGGCCTGACAATAGGTAATGTAGAACACAGAGTTACCATAGTAACCCAGCAGTGGTGACAGAGCCCCGTGGCTGGGGGAGCAGCAGAGGACAGCAGGGAGGAAAGTAGGCTTGTCACATCAGGAATGTAGCGATGAATGAAGAAATGGAGGGAGATGAAACGCCGGCGCGGTCAAGCTGTGATCAAAGCCCATCTAGAATACCACCGCCGAAATTTGGCTCATACCTCGCCAAGAGCCGGGCAGAAATGCACCTCGCTTTTCAAGGCTGAAGCGAAGTGTTTCACAGAGGAATATAATACGCTCTATTATCTGGAGGGGAAAAAACAGTTTAGGTGCAAATTAGGTGTGACGAGGCCTAAATCGTTTAACAAATTTGGGTGTTGCTGCATTATTCAAAGGTGTGTGCATACTGATTTACGGTGTGTTTTATACCTTCGCCTGCTGTGTTTTGATATATGTTCATTTTCAAGTGCAGGCAATCTGGGTAAAAATGTTAACACACCATCAGTATTTAATCATTTTAATAGGATGCTAAGCTCTGACTGGGCTCACTACTATATAAAGAATGATTTTGAACATAGTAACAATATCCACTCTTTTTGCTATTACTTCTCCCATAAATTAGGGATGTCATTTGCGAATGATAAAGAGTTCATTCTCAGTTTGTCAGTTTGTTCTAAGTAGTTTGGATATGACAACCTGTTCATTGTTTGAGTTTCAAATAAAATCTGCTTCCTGAACTTCCTGAGGTGAAGTGAATTCCCACCTGCCGTACACACTGCTTCTCTCCTGTGCCTCTCTCTTTCTCTCTCTTTAATCCTATCATCTGCTGTCTGTTTAAACCTCTTTACATCGCTCTCTCTCTCTCCTTCATTTCACTCTCCCACTTTTTTTTTCTCACACTTTTCCATAGATAAATACAGGCCATCTGGGCACTTTAGCAGTCTGGCAGCCTACTTGCACCATATAATATTCTCATGAAAAAAAACATAGCCTTATTTTCAACCTAAGTGATGTGTTTGCGCTGAAAAAGAGAAAATCCACTAAGCAGCAGTGCATAAGATTTCCTGATTTGGACCAATGGCAGGAAATTTTTGCATAAAGGAAGTGGTCAATCAAAACAGTTTCATTAGGATCTTTATTAAAAAAAAAATCAGAAATGCAAGACTTGAAGTAGCCTCACAGGAAGACATTTCGACTTTTTGTAGAAACATCTTTTGCCTCTCTCATCTATTTGGTTTCCTTTGGTTTTACATGATCATGGATTGGTGGGGTTGGTAAACTTGAGCACAGTTTACAGTGTGTGCAGCTTTAAAGTGAGCTAGCATTACCCTGAATCCACATGTATTATTACAAAAGCACCATATGTGAGATGTAGTCAATAACAGCAACAAACAGCAACAAGGACAAGTTGAAAAATGTTCAACTTTATGCAAATGTGCTGTGATGCATGGGCGCGGCAACTCAAGCAAACCAGTCAGAGCCTGGTCTGTTAGTCCCATCACAAACACAAACACACATCGTTGGTTCCTACATACAACATGGAGGAAAAACCCCATAGTTGGAATGTCTGAGTTCCCTGTCTTTTCTTTGTCGAGCTGCAAGAACTTGACCAAAATAAACGATGCATTTAAAAAAAGTGCAGATATTGTTGGAGATTTGGCAAAGAGTTTGCACAGAGAATCAGAGCTGCACAAGGATGCTAGTGCTAGCCATCCCTGTTTGCGTGCATTGCTGAATATCTGCTGTCACTATGTGTTTACTCTGCCACTGACGGGCATAACATTTAACATTTAATCGGACATGTAAATGTGGGATTATTCACAGACACGCCTGCAAGCGACAGACGCCAAGGGACAACAGAGCCACTTGTTGCTTGATGTAGGAAAAGATGTGAAGGCAGGATGACAGACACTTAAGATGGAGATAGACAGGAAGATACAACAGGGCCAACATCATCATAGGCTAACAAAAATACAAAATAGATTCTTCAGTGATGATCTACACATCCATAACTTAGACTGAAATCTACATCTGTTGTGATGCCTGCCACATTTCTCTCCTTCCTGTCATTCATTTTGCCTCCTGTTTTGTCCTCCTCTACATTTACCTTTCTATTCCTCTTTTTGTATTTTTTCTTCACCCTGCAGTCTCCCTCAGTCTTCACTTTCCTGCACACCTTCCTTCTCTAACTTCCCCTCTCTCCTGCTCTTGCTCTCTCATTCTCTAGCTTTTTCTCATTGTCTGTCACTTATTCACTGCCATCCTCTTTCTCTCCCGTTTCAATTTTCCATTCTCTTCGTATATCCTTTGTCCCTTGTTTGTTTAAAGCTTTTCTCTCTCTCTCTTCTCCTCTCCAGAGCTTTATGTGAGGCTGCAGTGCTTTGCAGGGTCTGCTGCAGTCTGCCTGTATAGCGAGTCCCAGCACAGAATCACAACCACATCAAGCACTTCCCCTTTCGTTCTCTCTCTCTCTCTCTCTCCCTCTCCCCCCTCTCTCCCTCTGTTTCTCCCTCTCTCCCTCGATGCTTGATATTACTCTTTCTCTCTGTTCCTGCAGAACATCCTGCCAGGCAGTGATGCACAGGCCTGTCGATCACAGGCCTCTGCCCAGAATCACAAATAATCCATGATGAGCATGAGAATGGAGGAAACCCAGAAGATTATGAATAAAAGCTGTTTATGAATGGCCTCATTGGAGTAGTAAAACTTGGTGTAATTGCTTTTATGTTTGTTTTTGGTCTCCATTCCCATGTTTCTCATGATTTTTTTGTGATTCTGCACCCAGACAGACTTTATACATTGAGATCTACAGTACCTGCCCCCTTTCACAAAGCCCAGAATCTGTAACCAGCTCAGGTCTTTCCTGCTTTCTTTCTCCTTTCCCACTGTTGAGTGGGTCAGTTTCACTGCATGTAATTAAAGTAGTGGTTTAACTACATTTTGCAGTAGCTTGCTGGTAATTCAACTAAATGGGTATTAGCATAGCAAAGTCAAGTAGTTAAAGTACTTTTTGACAATTTTTGGTATGGTTAACTACTGAAATTACAACCAATCTGGGCCATAAAAACAAAGATAGGAATGGCTTTTTGAAAATGAAATTTATTTACTTTTTGTGGTAAACCCTCGCTGCTCAACTGTAATTCAGCCATCCCCGTTCCCTTTTTCTTTCATCCTGACAGAAATTACAGACAAAGCCAAAGCTGCCAGTCCTTTCACCTTCCCATCAGTAGTTATTTATTTGTTTGTTTGTTTGTATGTGACCAGCAGTCACACAAAGTGTGCACTTTTTGCAGTAAACTCAAATGGGTGACATTTTTGCCTGGGATGTGACTAAATTTATGTGTGTTTTTTTACCATAATTTTGTGGATTTTCATTTGATGAGTTTTTACAAAGTAGTCTGAACTGCTTTTTCTAAGTAGCTTTGGGGTGCCGTCACACCTAAAGTTTGCTTGTTTTGATCTGATTCAGGCGTGAAGGTGCTGCCATGTTGGATTTTTCAAGTCCTGTCAGTGGTCACGTGACCCTGTGTTAAGTGAACTAAAATTTGTAAACAAACGACAGAACCAGTTCATCTATTGGACAGAGACTTTATGAAGGAAACTCCGGTTGTGCACAACAGATATTGGAACAACAGAGCAACAGCAATGTAACAACGCAGACCTCGATCTTCAGATGTGTTTCTGCAAGCAGTCATGAAATGCTGTGGTCAGACCAGCTCATCATTATGTGTTTGTCCCAACTCATGGCAGCACTAGAAGCTTTGTCTGGTTAGCAGCTTCAGGCATAACAACATCCAATTTCAGCCCATAATGCATTGTGTTTTGGTTTGCCTCCTATAGTTAGGTCAGATTACGTTTTCACTTGTAACGACCCGTTCTGTGGTTCACTTCAAACTCAGTCCTGACTTTTCAGGCGGACCACGGTTCACTTGTTTGGTCCGCCGTGTTCCCTCCTCTCCAGACAAACTGAACTGAGAAAACGCAGCGTTGTTCTATTAAAAAGGACCAAACAGTGTAGATGTCAGAGCCCCGTAAGTGATATTTCTCCTGAGGGTAACTTTGCAGCAGTTCAACTTCTTCTACTGTGAAGTAAACGGTAGCATGCTCTGCTTTCACAGTAGCTTCCCCAACACTGCCCCCTTCTCACTCCCTCCATCAGTCCTCCCTCTCCTCTCCTACAGAATATTCGACGATGCTGCAGTGCATGATGAGATCCTGGGTAAGATCCTGCCCAAGATCACGTTACCTAGTCTTTCTTTCTCTCTCTGTCTCCCCTCCTCTCACTACTTTGATATCATCTTTCCTCCCTCCAGCTTTCTCCAGAAGCTGTGATGCTTTATTGAGTCTGAGAATAAGTGAACCCCAGCGCCTCAGTGAGCCCTGGGCTGCAATCACAACCACATCAAGCTCTTTCCCTCCCAGCCTCCTCCTCCTCTCTCACTCACACCTCTGATTCTGTTGCTCCCCATCATCTTGTCTTTCTTCTTTTATCTGTCTTTTGGGGTGAATTGGTCCTGGCGGTGCGGGTCATGCAATTCATAGTCAAAAATTTGTGAAACTGACTGACTGTGGCCTTCTATCCCTCCACTCATTCATATATTAAAAGTTTTGTACTCTGTTTTTCTGCAAGGCTGCAGGCAAAACAAGAGACAAATGAAAGTCAGAAAAAATAGAAGAGAAGGAGACAGGATGCAAGTTTTCCTATATAGCACTTCACAGACTTAAACTAATAAGGAAGTATATTAATAGCAATCTGAAGCCCAGGTGGAAGTCTTTTGGATACATCACACTAATTCTCCATCTAATTGACTGAGTGGAGATTTAGTGTGAAACCCTTTCCTTTTGAATTGAAGGACAGTTTGACCGTGTCTCTAATCCGAATTATTGTCATAGTGTGAAGACTTTAGGATATGCTCAGGATTGTTATGTTAAAGTGGGATTACAGAAATGAGTGATGACCCTGTCAGCTGCTGGGTGTCACAGTGGATGAAAAGTCATGCTGCCTGTATGTGTGTGAGACATGTATGAGAGAAACATTTCTTAAAAAGTATCTTTGTCCTTGAAGCAAATGTTTTGCTGAACTGTTTGTGATATCGGTGTGGTCTTGATTCAGTTTTTGAACACTCTAGTGTCTGGCCTCGGTGCAGAATGAGAACTCGCTCTTTAATTTCTGTTATCGGACTGCAGATAAAAAATGAGTCAGCCTTGACTTACTCTGGCATGTTTCCAAATGTTGATTAATGTGCACTGTCCCTAACAAATAAACAAATAAATAAATGAAATCTTGACACAGTTATCTTTTTCCCTCTTTCTACCTCATTCTACCTCTTTCTTTCTTTCTTTCTAACATTCTGTAACATTGCAGTGCAGCAAAACTCATCACTTTTAGGTGTTTTAATGGGTGTGTTGAAGGGTTGACCGTCTCAGTGAGTGCTTTTAAAATTTGTTTAGGTAGATATATTTTGTATTTTTAATTTATTTGTAGCACGTTGCCTTTATTAGACAGCAGACTGTAGGAGGAGACAAGACAAATTGGAAGAAAGGGCTGATATGCAACAAAGGTTGTTGCCAGCCCCCTATTATGAAATTCATCATTTTCTTAATTTCATTTTGCCCAAATATAATCCATAAACCTCTGTCTGGGAGACACTATGTGTTATTGTAGTGAGTGCAGCGAGTGTAA
>OMKZ01048377.1:0-14175 GCA_900302535.1 Neoniphon sammara | reverse complement strand
ATGCACACACACACACACACACACACACACACACACACACACTTACTGTATATGCATATAAATGCACCGATATGGATGAAGATTCACATGCACACACACATATACATATAAACACATTAATGAAACACACACATGCTAACATGCACATGCACATTCAGATTCACACAGGCACACATGCATACACACACACACACACACACACCTTTGCACATACACACACACACACACTCTCAGTCATGCATGCACACACATTCAGATTCACACAGGCATACACATGCACATGATATAGATAGATAAACACACACACACACACACACACACACAAAGTAACATCCTCCGGCTCCCAGCTACCGAGAAAAGCTCTCAGAGCCGTACAAGAAGAAAATAAGATCAAAAAGATTTCCTGGGGAGTGAAAGCCGTCCAGATTCCTGCAGTATTTGGCCAAAAATCTCCGCGGCGCTCCTCCTCTAACAACCCCGAACTCCGAAAACAAGACGGGGAGAGTAACTTTCCACTCACTCCTTCTCCTCCTCCTCCACCTTTCAGTGCTGGTGTTTATACTCAGAATCACTCTCATCGCCAAGTACAATAAATGTGCAGGAATTTGCCTCCACGCTGACTCATAGTGATATCAGCGGCTTGCAGAGCTGCGCTGAGCCTGCTGACATTGTTTGGGACTTTCTGAAGCTAAAAAAACACACCAAACACCAGTAACATTTGTCTTTGGCAGATAAATCAATGAGCATCACCTAACATACTTTTTCAGACAATAACATTTGAACGCCTCGGTTGCAGACAGTATTTGGTCTCGCATTGCTGCCAACTTTTGTCCCTGCCGGCCACTGTAGACTCTTTCTGACGCTGAGCCAATCGATTCAAAGCAACACAACGACTCTGGTTGGCTGTGCCTCTGAGCTACACGAAGCGATCACATCTAAACTTTTGAGTGGTTAACGAGTGAGCACAGATTTTAAATTTTAAAGGAATACTCCAACGTTTTGGGCAAAATCTCCTTTTTCTGACTTACCCAGACTGAGACAAGATGTCTGACACCATTTTCACCTCTGTACGTCCATTGGTTCGGCTCTAATGGTTAGCATTTCATGTTAGCTTAGCATAAAGACTTGAAGTCTAAAGGAGTCCTTAGCCTGGCTCCATCAAAGTGAAAAACCTTACAGCAAAACCTTACAACTCTGAAGCTGTTGTTTGTTTTTACACAAATTATCATGTGTACTTGAAATACACGCCTTGGTGAAGAGTATTCCTTTAACTTTAAATCTTACCTTGTGTTTTTATTGAATGCTTCATACCTCACCTCAGCAACTTCTCTGCCTCTGATATCAATTCTAAAACCAAACTGATACCCGCCAGAACAGATTATGTTCTGCAAGCCGACCTGCCCTGCTTAGACTGTTCAGAAACTCAAACCAATATCTGTTAAATTAAGTTTAAGCCAAGTCATGTGAGTGAGATTCAGTCAAGACAGCAGCCTACAGGCTATCATTTTATTTATTTATTATGATAAATAATAAGCTACAGGTCATTCTATGCTGACATTTCATTGCTCATTTTTTAAATTAAATGAGTAGGCTTTGTTTCATATTAGATAGATAGATAGATAGAAAAGGATATTGCCACAAAGATAAAGATCCAATAAAAATATACTAATGTAAACACTCAATGAAATGTTACCACTGAACAAATTGGCTCCCTGTGTCTATTGATCATCTGTTATTTATTAGCTGTGTCAGAATTCAATTAGCAGACCTCCATCATGGCAGCCCTAATTCAAACCACACAAGGTCGGAGGAGGGCGAGGCCTGTTTATCTGCGGCTGATGAAGTGCTACATGGTCTGGTTCAACGGCGGTCGCGTTCCTTTCAGTCAGCCCCTCGCTGTCAGCGCGTGACCTTTGACCTCCGGCGGTTGGGCTGGCCAACATCTGGTTGGAGGCCGCATAATTCACACCTCAGCAGACGAGGACGGGCTTTGAAGCTGGCGTTTCAAAGAGCGGCGCGTTGTTTGTCCATGGTGGGGAGGGAGTCCAGAAGGTGCCACGCAAACATTGTACCTGGGGTTTTCTGTTGTGATGCGCACTGGGAAAGAAATCCACCTTAAACAGACATTTCATCTTGAGTTCGGTCAAACAAATTCTTCAAGCAGCTAGAAGAATTGTCCATTGCAGTGAAGTTATGTCATTTGATTTCAACACACTTGTTTTCATTTTTTCACTTTCTTGAAATAAATAACTAGAAATGCATTAGATCTGTCCAGGGTGTTTCCCTGCTTTCCACCCAATGCATGCTGGGGTTGGCTCCAGGCCTGATTAAGAATAATTGAGTCTAAAAAATGGATGGATGGATGGATAGAAATACCTTAGAAAGAAACAAAATGAATTCACCATATTTTTTCCAGCCCACAGTCCCCAAGTAGATAATGTATTCAGTAGTTAATGTTGAGAGTGTATTTTAGTATATTGATATTTCAACTATGTCTGGGTTGAGTTTATAAACAGTAAAAGTGTCCTCCTTACGTGATGTAACTTCAATAATGATAAAAAATGATTAGAAGAAGAATGACACCAACTGTGACAAAACAAATTAATACCAAAAAATTAAATCCAACTTCTTATTATTGACTTGTCTTGTTCTTTTTTTCTTTTTTTTTTTATTTTCCCTCATTCTCCATCAAAGCATCTTTTGCATTTTGGAAAAATGTAAAAAGTATTTGTTGTTAAGTTATTATATGTATATAAATAAAAGCTAAAAATATATACATAATTTCCAAAACATAATGGGTAACTTCCCACTTATACAGACTTGGACTCTCTACTTTTTAAAGATATTGAATAATTTCCTTAAGGTAAAGACCCATTTATAAATGGGTTCAAAAAATTTGGAATACACTCTTTTTATTGTGATATTTTCCAACAGTGTTACATAGACAAAGTTGGACATCACATTCAATAACCTTTCATTAACTTTCAGGGTATTTCTTGGGAAATTCAAGGACCGGCTTGTTTTGGGATAAGATGTGACATTGGTCAAAATTAGACACGGATGCCTCAATTTTTCTACTCATGATGACTTAACTTCTCAAGTCAAGAAATTATAATGACATCCTATGAAATCTCCATCATAGCGTTTTCCTCAGGTTGTGAAATACTGATGACAGAACACAGAGAAGTCCAGAGAGCTGAGGCGTATTTATGAGCACTGTAGTTTGATTTAGTTGAAAAATCAAGAACTTTCAAGACCACCCAGTCATCTTCAAAAACTTCTAAGCTCTTATGTTGTCTTTTTAAATCCACAAGCTTTCAACCAGGATGGCAGGGTGATCTAGTGGTTAAAGAGGCCTGTCCTCCTGTAAGTGTGAGGTCACAAGTTCAATCCCTTGCAGCAGCCAATCTGTCCATTAACGTCCCGTCAGAGCGTCTCTGCTCCAGACGTCGAGCTCCTCCCTGCGCAAGCTTTCGGATAAGAGCATCAGCTAAATGCCAGGCATGTAAATTTCTGTCTGGGTTTTGCTCTCGTCAGCAGACAGCCGCTCACAGCGCAGCGCCGTCCTGCTGGCTTTGTTTTGTGAAGGCAGCTTGACGGTAGCGCGGCGCACATATATCTCCACCAGCTCCTCAGCTGTGGCCCACTTCTGAACACTTCTTCTTCAGCGTTGAGTTTCCCCCCTCGCCGGCAGCTGCAGGAGCCAGTCACTCCGAACGACACGTCCCCATCTGTGCATCTGCTGCTGAAGATGTGACCAAACAAACCGTGGAGTACAGTGGCTTTCGACGGCGCCATATGCTTCCCATATTCCCACTCAAAAATAAACACTGCCAGGCAAATTGTGTTTTCATTCGAGACTGCGCTATTATGCAACAAAAGCACATGCCGAGGATAAAAAGGAATGTGCTACCCTGAAGAAAAATGCGCTATGAGCCCCCCTCAGCCCCCAACCCTCTGCTCACATCTTAGAAAAATACAACTGGCTTTCAGATGGTTCACATTCCTCTTGAAAACATTGAGCCGTACCGGAGCAGCGGCTGGATAAAGGGCAGTTAAGCGCTACAGGATTTCCTGGACGAATCCTCAAACTTTACTCTTATCCAGGGGCAAATTCACAGTGCAGGAATCAGTGACGGCCTCAGCCCTGTCAGAGACGCTTTGACAGGACTCGTGCATGTTGACCGGCTCATGCTGGCTGCTGCAGGGATCAAACCTGTGGCCTTCATCAGCCCGCTTTCCACTGAAGGCCAAGAAGCTCCAAGAACTTCAACCGAGCAAGTCCAACCTGCGACTTAAGCAGTGGGGCTGAACTTCTTACAGTTTTTCCACTGAACTCCCTCGCACCTGTGAAGCCATGACTAAACCAAACTTAGCTACAAAACTGCTTGTCATCAAACATGAAAGACATTGCTGTTGTCATATATACTTCAATATTACTCATTCATATAAAATGCCTTGTTATGCACTCCTTATCACTCCTACTCTTGCTTTCTGCTGCCTCACTGGTTGAGCTTTAATTGTTACTTTATCAAATATGCAAGCCATTACTCTACATTATTATTATCCTGTTTTTTTCTGGTAGGGCAAAAACAAACAAAAACAAAATCCTCGACCGTTGTTTCTGTACTGAGACTGTGTGGGTTTACTGCAGATTCAGCTCAGCCAGCAAACACCATTGGCAGAGATGAAGACTGATTTCAGATTGTATCTGATATAAAATGCACAAGACATCAGAGAGGGCCACTCTTTTTAGTAAAGCTAAAGTATTTGAATGTAGAACTTTTCTTAACAGATAACGCTACAATGTAACAAGTTACCTTTAATTGCAATAATGTTGAAATGTAACAAGTTACATTTAAAAGTAACGTTCCTCAACATTGCTACTGACCATGTTGGCCATCACTGAAGCACCATGGGCAAAAGCTGGGATTCAAGCCATAAATTTACCCATGTCGACATCCTGTAAGAAAGGCTAAGATGGCCCTGGTTTTAATTTTGTTTTGTGGAAAATGTTGAAGTATATTTTCCCCAAAGAGGAGTTAGTAGAGGGAGGAGAGAGAGGGGTGAGTGAGTGAGTGAGCGAGTGAGCGAGTGAGTGTGTACGTGCCAAAAAATAGGTATGGTGGGGGTTAGGGGGATTTGGGGCCAAAGGGGTAGGTGCTGTGGTGTGTGTGTGTGTGTGTGTGTGTGTATGCACGCATGTTTGCACGGATGGGGGGCAGCCAAGAGGTGTCATATTTGAAAGAAGTTTATCCGTGCACTGTTCTAACCTGCTGGAGTTATTATGTAACAGGGCATTTACACACACACACTCTCACACACACTGAAACACACACTTACCTGACCCACATCATCCTCCACTCTGAAAGAAAATTTCCACTCAATTTATGCCTCAGGTCTTTGGGGAAGAGCTTCAAGACGAGGGCAGTCTGGCTGTGCAACTGGGCAAAGAGAGAGAGAGAGAGAGAGAGAGAGAGGGAGAGAGAGATGGGAGGAGATACAGATTCCATATCTGTCTTTCTGCGGTTTCTCAAAAGAGAAGATCGGATGATGCTATCAGTTGTTATGTTGAAGGAACCTGGCAGGGGAACAATGGGTGGCAAAAAGCCACAAAATCTGATGCAATGTTCAGCACTGCATGAGTTTATGTGTAAGACTCTCTGATGCTTTGGTAACACATGACAAGGCTCTAAAGATCAGGCTTAAGTAATAACCAGTGACATTTTCATATAAACATGATTTGCTGCTCTATCAGCAATTAATAAGACACAGCAGTCAGTCAACCTCTATCCAGTTCATGAAAGCTTTTCCTGTTCCTGTTGTAATCACGGGCTCTGTCTCAAATGTAAGGACGCTTCGAATTCGGGCGGCAGGAAGTAGATTTAGGTGGTAGGAAGTGGATTTTTTCCAGTTGTAGGACTGTCTCATTCAGGTAGGACATAGGAAGCTCCCTTTAAAGGTACCTTCTTTTGGTCAGTTTTAAAGGAAACATACAGTGGTTTATTAGGTGGAATTTGAAAGTACAAAATGCCTTGCAATGGCAACTAATAGCAGAGAGCTCTTTTCAAACTATAGCAGACAGCAGAGTTTTACCTGTTTTTTGGGGAATATCCCCAGAAAGTTCAGGTAAGGTCTGCAGTGTGAATCGAGGTTAGAGCAAAAGCAATGAAATGTTTGTTGTCCAAAACTGTGCTACAAACACCCTGCAGACATTAACCCTGGTGTTTGATTTTCAAGTGTGAATCCTCAACCCAGGGCTTACTGTAAGGCCTGGGTTAATAAGTATGAATGTGAATTGAGGCTAACCTAAGCTGTGCAAGGTCTTAGGTAAGGCAAGTGTGAAAAGGGCTGAGAAAGAAGAAAATTTATCCCAGCATCCATTTAAATTCATTTTATTCCAGTCAGTGGTTTCCTGAAAACTGCTGAAATTACTTTTACCAAGTAGACAGAGCATGCTGGAGGGACAATATTAGCGCTAGTAGCGACCTTACAGCTAGCTAACATTACGTTACGATATAAGAGTCTGGATTACGATGTCTACCATGTGTGGAATTCTATACCAGTCATGTGATGTTTACTTTTAGGTCAAATTCATGTAACCTTTTGGACAAAATAGGCTCTTAGTAAGGAACCTAACTACATACAAAGGTGATAGGAAACTTCTTGCACATGAGACAGCCACAGGAACAAATCTTCTGCTGCACAGAAAGTGATATGTTTCATGTTTGTGGTTTGTTTGGAATAAAAGGAAGAAGAAGAGCTGGGTAGTTGGCATGAGGAGCAACAGCCACCATGATTGAACAGATAAAGACATACAGAAACTCAAACTTTATCAACAGAATTTCCAAGAAATTTCCGAGAAAGACATCACAGTCCTGCCCGCACTGTTTGATTGACAGATGATTCCTGGGAAGCGCAGTGCAGAAACACCACAGTGATCAGCACAAAGATGGGGTCAAAAACAAAAACAAAGCAAAAAAAACAAAAAAGGTTCTCTCAGATTTTGATAATACTCTATAAATGCGTCTTTGTCTGGTAAACACCTTGAATCTTCAAAATGCCAACTTCAGGATCTAAGAAAAACGGGTTTGTTTTCAGCTTGGTGACAAGGAACTCTGATGTTATCCAGTGGGGTTTTTATGAAAGGGTTTCATAAGTACTACATTTTCACAAGGTCATAAATTTTTCTCAACTCATAGAGAACCATGTAATCCTTCAACTGCAGTGAAAAAAAGTGAAAATCACCAAAATTGGAGTTGTAAAACCTGATCTTACACAGAGGAACTTTGGCTGGAAGGCATTTTCATAACAGAATATGAACTGCAATACGAACTGCATGATATTTTTAAGCCGCAGGAATGTAGTTCCTCCAACACTGGTGATTTATTTCATGTTTCTCTTCACTGCACCTTCTTCATGGACCGACGCACTGCTGGTCACTCAGTACACTTACAGCTACAGCTACGGCACACTGCTCACACACAGCTCCGAAATGTTAAAGCTGTGAAGAGTCTTATTCCAAAATTAGACGTCTAGCATTTTGAAATGCTGCTCTTACAAAATGATTGCTGGCTTTAGCACCTTGTGGAATAATTATGAAGTAATTAAGACATTCACATAAAAATAACAGTGTTCCAGAGGATGTAATCTTTTGGGTTTTTGAAATGTTGCACAAGCACACTGGTGCTTTCTTGGTGATCAGCTTCCAGGGAGAAAGTCTACTGTTAACACTAAAGAGATGAGCAGAATATCTGATCACAAGGGATTAAACAAAACCACAGGGTATTACAATTTTTTAATGAAACAATATGAAAGAAACAAAAGTAACAATACTAATTTTCCCAGCTATAAGAACTGAAAAAAGAACATTATGTTATACCACTAGTTGCAGAGGCTTGTTCATTCGAGGTTGGATGAAAAAAAATTTGTTGAGGGCAGGCCTAAGCTGTGTGTTGCATTCAAAATTCAATTCGGGGTGAATGTTTCCATGGAACATTTTGAAGTTAGCCAGAAACTATGATTATAATCAGTTTTGCTTCTGAAAGCCAACACCACGCATCAATCACCACAAAAGAATCCAATCCCAATCTGTTATCATTGCTAATTGTTGCAAATCTGCCTATCAGTGGCATTTGTTGTTGTGGATTTGTTGAAATGGAAACACACAGTGGAAATTAGAAACCGGGGTCTGTCCATCCAGTTGAGATCAGTTTTCCTGGACTAAGTTACCAGAAGAAAGTAATTTGTGTAACACATCACAAAGTAATGGTTAAACAACGCGGTAGAGTACAAATGAAATCAAAGTTGTGCAAAAATGAAATCAAACTCGTGCAAACGAAATTTGCAAAATTAAACTGCTGTTGAACTCGGCTCTGCAAGCAAATATATTCAGCTGAACTTGCGGTCTGTTTGTTTAATGACACTCAGGTAGGGGAGGTTGTGAGTCGCAGGGTTAACTACAAGACAGGCGGTGGCAAAAGAAATAAACAGTAGCAGTGTAAACAAAAGAGACTACCTGGAAGGACGCAGATCAAATGACGCATGTAAGAATGTAACCAATCATGTGACCTTGTGCTGCAGGTGACGGTTTATTGGGGGAGATGAAAAAAGCTGTGCAAACACCAAATTTCATTTTCATTTTTACCACACTACTGGCTTTCAGTGACTTTAGTCTGCAGGTTTATTAGTGTGATTATGAGGCTTTGGAGACCCTGAGGAATCTCTGCCAGTTAATGATTTCAAATGTCCACACTGACTATTAAATCAACCTCAACATGAAGAAAGAGGGTTTGTTTTTACCTAAGGTTACATAACGTCTCCAAACTCACAAGTGTATAATCTTCTTAATGTCCAGGCTGTATATCCATCACATAGTCAAATTACAGGACTAACAGCCCAAACCAGCGCAGTCGTAATCTTTCATGATGTGCTGTTCAATATTTCTTTTGAGGATCACTTACTGATCCTAAATCCAGATCAGCTTCAGGTCGTTACAGATCTGAAGTCTTGTTCATGGCCTTGACTTTAATACTTAACCTCACTCCCGTACATACACTCTTGAACTCTCCTCCCAAACTTTTACGATGTTGTTTTGTGCAACTGAAGGCTGAAACAGCTTCAAAGCGGTAGTGTACAACATGCTTGTTTTCCTTTTCTTTTTTTTTATGATTTTATTTCCTTCATATTCCACAATGAACATGCCTTCAAGCTAAGGTTCCTCTATGTTAGATCAGGTTTTACAAGACCAAGACAAATGTAATGACTCCTCTTATGCAATCTGCAACAAAACAATTTGTGGCAACGCTTTTCAGTAGGCTTCATTCAAGTTTATTAATGTAACTTCAGAAAAAAGTTTTGCATGCAGCAAGTAATGTATTTATAACACAATTTAAGTGCAAAGTTCACAATGTAATTTGCATGAATTTACTTGACCACACTTGTGTGTGCATCATGCATTTTGAAACACTACACTAATGCATGTATTTTTGTGTACTACTTTCCAATTATTTCTTTAATTAATTGTTTAATTGATTAATGCATTTGAATAAATCCATTTTAATACAGAATTGTGTCATCTTCCTTTAAAGACGCATTATGCAAAACTTTATTTTGGTGATGTCTTGATGCTAAGTTCTCATTGCTGTGGTGTTTCTGCTCTGCAGTTCCCAGAGATCACCTGTCAATCAAACAGTGTGGGCGGAGTTTAGATTTCCTTTGATGGAGTTTGAGTTTTTCTTTTCTTAGTCTGTTCAGCCATGGTGGCTATTCCTTCTCATGCTAACATCCCAGTTCTTCTTCTTCTGTTTATTCCAAACAAACCAGAAACATGAAACACACTTCCCGTGCAGCAGGAATCGTCTTTTCAGTGTGACTTCTGCAATCAGATTTATTGGATCAGATCTCAGATCAGGTCTGATTTAGTCAGATATGAAACCTGGCTTGTTTTCCCCATGCAATATTTCAATTAAAAAACAAAACAAAACAACAACATGGCACGGTTACAAGTCCAGCTCTCCTTTTCTTGATTTTACTCATTTATAGCAGCTGAACTCTGAACAGCTGACAGTTGCTGAGGAGAGTGATCCAGGCCACTTCAGCATGCGGATTTTGAGATCTGATCTCAGTGCAGCCAGCATCCGATCTGAGAGTGAACTCACACCTGACACTTAACGCGAGCTGGTGTGATCGGATGTGCCAGCTCGCGTTGAAAAGACAGGTGTACGCCCGGCCTGAGTCGGATCACTGTTGTCTTGCAGCAATCGGCGACAGTGAGAGGCAAAACAGACGTGTATTTACACGAACATTTCACGGATTATTGCTTTAAATTAGAATCACTTGATGTGCGAAGTCACAAGTGCAGGAGTTTGTCTTGTGACACTGGTGCAGACACAGTATGGAGAGATGGGACTGACTGAACGCTTGGCTGTGAGTCGGTCAGACGGGGAAACAGACACCTGAGCCGGAGCACATCTGGTTTAGGGAGTGAACCTTTTCCCCGGGCCACATGTGGTTTTCATTAGGGCTACACGCTGCAGGGTCAAGCCTTGCCTGTAAGGAGATAACCCGAGGCGACTCAGCTCGCCGCGCATCTGGAGTCCTGCTGGACGCCTCCCTGCAGCCTCCACTTGACCCACTTTTTGTCCTCGCAGGGTATTATTATTATCAATTTTTTTTTTCAGTGACTGACTTGGCCAGCTTCAACTTGCTGTAATGTGAGTGACAAGCAACGTGCCGTTAAGTTGTAGATCTGATACCGAGGTAATTATGCAACAACTGAGCTGGAACAAGCTGAGAAGCCATGTGTCTGTTTGAATAAAATACTTTAATTTCCCTCAGTGGCATACATGTCATTTTGAAATGATACAATAGAATACACATTTTTTCTCTCTTCAAATAAGCATAAACTCTAAAACAAAGACAAAGTGCAGTGCAAAAATACTCAAGTCAATCTCATCTTCAGTGTTCAAATCTTGTTTTTCTTCCAACAAGGTCAAAAATCTGCCAGTGGGATGAGATAATCCCACTTGTTTCCAATGCTAATCAACTTGTTTCCAGAATTTTCTTGAATCAAGTGTCATTTTCTTGATCCTAGTGGGCTGATCTGCCTCATTGTTTCAACATATTTATTCTTGTTCCAAGGAAAAATTCCTGAAACAAGTGAAACTGCATTGGAAACAAGTGGGATTATCTCATCACACTGGCAGATTTTTGACCTTGTCTGAGGAAAAAAATTTGAACACTGAATATGAGACTAAATTGAGACTATTTTGCAGAGTGTGGACATGAATTATGGAATGGTTATGTTGCTGTTTAGCTGAAAATGAAAAATTCAGTCATGGTATAAGAATTATAGTCTGGATTTGAACCTGGGTTGTCAGGTAAATATCCAACACGCTAATTTCAATGCCAAACTACGTTCTGTTTCTGCTTCATGTTATCATTTCATGTTGAAGAAAATTACTCCTCTTACTTTTCATGCACAGGCCACATTATTTAGATTTGGCTGGATTTTTAGGAGACTTCAAGAGGCCAAAGATTGCGAAACTCCCTAAATTATGATGTAAAATTCCAGTGCAAGTTGGAAAAAAATATGGCTACACTTAAAGCAGTGATATTCTGTGTATTTATTGCAATTTGAGTTGTCTTCAAGCTTCATTTTATGGTAATAAAGCGAACAAAAACACATTTTTCTTAATTAGCCCCGGCCAAGAACACAGCATATAGAAAATTACACATTACTGAGCATGAGCATTAACTTTAAAGATGATAAAAGATGTATAAAGCAACAAGCTGCTGATAAATAAGCCCTTATAAACACAAGATTTTTGGCCACACACCCAAATCCAGTTATTAGCGACTCTATATCATCTTGAGATCTCTGAGTGAGTGCGTATTGTTTTGCATAACGTCTTTGTTTTCATCCACTCAGCAGAATGAGATTTAATTTGTTTTGGAGGCACAAGATGGAAACGTTTCAGTGCAGAGTGCGAGTTTGGTTCCCAATAAAAAGTGTTTAGCTGTTGCTGGCGATCGGTGAATTTTATTTATTTTTTCTACCGATGCACTCAAAGTGAGCTAAATGCAGAAAACACGAATCAGTTGGCAGACTGTGATATGTTCCAACATAACCTTTAAACCCCCCCAATCTTAATTTTCACTACTTTGCAGATATGTCGCCCTACTTTTGACGAACAAACAAGCTTTTTTTTTTTTTTTTTCTGGGAAACGTGTGAGAGCTGGAAGCATTTCTCTCCCCTTTTAAAAGCCTTGGAAAGTCAGACAGGCTTGTGCTGAGCCACAAAAATCAAACCCCTCCTTTTAACAGCTCCGAAGATCTATGAGCAATTTGTCCCCCGCCGAGCCGCTAAAAAAGCACGCCTGTTTCCCTTAACTTGGCACTGCATAAAATTACTGTTAATGTATGGGTCCTATTTGTCATAAGTCTGGTTTGTGTGGTCTTTCCAAGCTGCTTTAACAAAAGATCTATGGCCAAGCATTGTACTTAGCATCCCAATTGCGGCGCCGCTGAACACAGGTGACAATGATTAATCCACTTAGTGTTTTACTTCTGACCCCAATAAGGCACACACACACATGCACTCACACACAAAATCACACTCATAGACACTTTCCCCTGCTCAGCTGATGAATCACATTAATAGGTCTCGTGTAATTTCTCAACCTTTTTAAGGCCACTGGCGCGTTGTGGCATTATGCACCGGGATCATTCGTCAAGTGAATATTTTCTTATTGGCAGCGCTGCTTGTGATGTATTAACTGTTTCCACAACATCCTGCGTCTGAGGCAAACTGGAACTTCAGCGCAGCCCTTTCCCCACAACACCAAAGGACACACTTGCTTGTTTTACGATGGCATGTTTATTGCATTCCCAAAGCAGTTTTATCTAATTTTATGCACATTGGGATTCATTTAGCCAAGAACCGCAGGGACTCAGACCATTCAAAACAATAAAATGTCCTGAATTAAACTGTACTCGATGTATTATCAGTACAAGGCTTACTCGAGACCACAAACAAACAAAAGTTTATTCAACACGCAGCCTTTCATAGTCTGAAAGGCTCAGAAACAGTTTTAAAATGCTTCTCTTTGCATTTGTTGACAAATATAGTTCCAACACAGGCAACAGGACAATGTTTCATACCGGTTTTGTCCTGAAGCTTGCATAATCATAGTTTAATCTGTATTCAGACGCATTCGTATCTTAGCTTAGTTCATTTTAATTCAGTCAGAAAACATTTTGATACTGAATAAATGTCGATCTGATGTGATATAGCCTGCAAATACAACTCCAAAATGAAAGCTGTATTCCAGAGCTGCTGCCTGCATTGTTCTGTGGAACTGGGACTTAAATATTTGAGATTCAAATATTTTTGCGATGACATAATCCCACTTGCCTCCAATGCTAATCAACTTGTTTACAGAGTTTTCATGAATCAAGTGTCATTTTCTTGATCCCAGTGGGCTGATCTGCCTTATTCTGCCTTGTTTCAACAGATTTATACTTGTTCCCAGAGTGAACCTGTGTTGGACCAAGTGGGATTATTTCATCCCGCCGGCAGATTTTTTCATGTCTTTGAAGAGAACATTGTAACATTGTAAATGAGCCTAGATTACTGTAAAATGGAGGGGGTTTTTTTTGCAGTGTGGATCACTCACCAAATTAAATTTACATCCTACATGGCCTTCAGTCAGAGCGGGGCTCTATGGCTACAACAAACAACAGAACCTCATATGTAATCCAGCAGCGCAGTGTGACCTTGGTGCATAACTCGATTGCTGGTTTGATCCACGCTGCATCAGTATTTGCTCTGTCAGCTCTTTCTCCAGCAGGAACATATTAAAGGTGGCACTTGTATGCCCATGATGCCACGCACAATCTGAGGCGCCCTGATATGTTTATTGAATCATAATTCTTCTCTGCCCTGTTTGGATTTTTTTTTTCACCTTGTAGGAAAAACATGATTTTAACACTGAAGATGAGCCTAAATGGGATTTTTTTCTTTTTTTGCTGTTTGGGGAGCAGTTTGCATTTTGCCCTATAATTTTAAATTCATCCCTTCCTGCTGGCAGGGAAGTGGACGCAGTGAATTTACAGAATCTCAGTTTGTGGAGACGATTTGTTCTTCTTTGTTGCAGCCTCAGTTTCTGATT
>OMKZ01048362.1:0-10407 GCA_900302535.1 Neoniphon sammara | reverse complement strand
AAAAAAAAAAAAAAAAAAAGCGAGAGAGAGAGAGAGGGAAGTGGAGAGGAAAAAAAACTGTCCTCACTGTAGCTCATTAAGCTCTGCTAATTTCTTACTCAAATGAGATGTCTAACTCATGAATCATAATATCCCAAACATTAACATATAAAAATTGTGGTTTCAGCACACTAAAAAAGCAATCAAAACCTATGTGCGTGAACGCTGCTATGTATAAAAGTTCAAAAAGTTGCAGCACGCATAGTTTTTGTTGGAAAACGGGTGCGTTCAGGATAAATGCCACCATCATAAATGCTCCTTTCCAAAATGTCACATATCCATTTTGGAATTAAATCATTAGTGAGAAAGGCCATATGCAAGTTCAACTTCTGCTTAAATACTGTATTTACAGTGTGTTAATATCATAAATGGGTGTGACAAAGTGCTTTTGAGCCAGTGAAACAGCATTAAGGCAACTAATGCACGTTAAAAATACCAGCAGATTTGTATTGCAAACAGTATAGTGTCGCCACGTGTTATTTACAGGCTTGTAATGTAAAACATTTAGGAGAGATGAGATCATGCAGATTATTGGCTGTTTTTCAGATGACTTTATGTTGTGGGACGCTTGTCTTTTCTCCTTCATAAGTACAGCTCACCATACTTTAGGAAAACAACATTCCTCATGAAGTTAATTTCCCAAAATCTTGGCCGCTATGTATTTACCGGATCCCCTATGAGAAGGTAATGGCTCCATTCTTACTAATTTCAGTGTGAGGATAACTAGGCGACCACATCGTCTTCTTCTTCTTCTTTTTTTTTTTTTCCTGAGGGAGATGAAAAGGATTATGGCCGAGACTCAGAACACAGCGAGGAAGCCATGTTTTGAAAATTGTAAGAGTATGGTGCAAAATGTGGTCGGCTACAGACACGCAAAAAACTGGAGGATGCAATTATCTTGTCCTTACACATCTATTTAGACTGCCGGGGGATGGAAACAAGCCTTTGAGATATGAGATAGGTGGTGCGCTCCCTGTGTGTAACTCAATGGGACGGTTTTCCATTCTAAAAATGTACGCACTGTCTAGTCTGACTGGATGCTGTCAACATTTCTGTTGTGTGGTCGGCCTGTCCAACAAGGGAGGAATAAATCAGGGACAGAATAAGTCATTTTGTCGTTACTTCTACAGATTTAAATGAGATTGTGATGATTTTGGATTATGGATTGCCAATCAGTCACTTTACCTAAAACTCTCCAAATGCTAACTTCATAGTAATTTGTATAGAACCTGTATAGCACAAAGTGGTGGGCAAAATAGATAGAATACATAAAATAAGATACAGTAAGAACTACAAAGAGGTAAACAAACAACAGGACACAAGCCAAATGCATAAAAAAATATAAAATTGACTAATTGAAGCAAAGTAGTCATAACAAGAAGGTAAAAATAATCCAAAACTGTTGTTATCCAATTAAGAGTCAACAAGAAATCTAACTCAACTGAGAAATGTATGTGTGACTGAAAACAGCCTGAACATCGTTGGAGTTTCCAACTGGTTTGAATTTCTGTCCTTTCATGTGATATTGTTTTTATATATTGTAATATTTCCCTTTTGTCAGTAGATAAAGCTACAATGTAACAAGTTACTTTTAGTAGTAATGTAACAAATTGAGATTCTTTTTAGCTCAGTATCACACAATGCTTCAAAGGGTTTTTACAAAGGATAAAAATAATAAAAATACAAAAAAATATACAAATGGACTAAAGGTGTTACAGAAATACACAGTTAATGGAAAAAGCAGCTATGGGATTAAAAGCAAACAGATACCATGCTGCAACACAACTTGTAATAAACAGTCGGTTTAAGGTTTTATATTTACATTATTAAGTTTTACTTTATACAGATATTGAAAACAGGCGAGTTTTGAGCATCTTTTTAAAAATCTCCTCCCTAATCACTGAAGGGAGGTCGCTCTACTTCCAATCGTATTTTTATTGATTCTTTTAATCTTTCATTTTGGGGTCTAAGCGGCCCTGTGGGTTTGCATTTGGTAATGAGACTATGAATAGGGAGTGGGGAGGTAGAGAATTTGAGGACAGAAATGTCTTGATGTGATCTGATTTTTTGATCCTAGACAGTCTTAACGGCTGAGTAAAAAGTCATCTCTAAAAGTAGAAACTTCCCCAACTTTGCTGCAAGAAGAGTCCTGAGAGGCACTGTGCATCCTCACCCCAAAGTTAAAATTCAAGATCCAAATGGCCTGTTTCTGATTTATGTTCACAAACTCCGTCGCAGCCAAGTGAGACGAGGTTAAAAAAAAAAAAAAAAAAAAAAAAAAAAAAGGCGAGTGAGGCCGACCCGACGTGGTGTCTGCACAGCGGAGTACCAGCGCTACTTCCTGTCTAAACACACAAGAGATCCAAAATACACAGCACACACTGGTGAATACATAACCCCAGACATGTAATAGCAGCCTGGAGGACTCGCTCTATCTCTCTGTATCCCTCTCACATGATTTAAACAGACGCAGTTCAAACAGAATTAGGCCTTGCGAGTCATTTCGGGTGTTTGTTTTCACCTGCACGGAGCGCCAGATGGGTGGGGTTTAAGGACACGCCAGATGATTTGTTTTCGGTGAGGTGACAACCACAGATAAAGAATACAAGCCCAAGACAAATACTGCGGCCAGAGAGCTTTTTCCATCTCATTTTGTCTCGCGTCTTAAAGTCTTGTGTCTTATTTTCCTACACCCATGTCTTCGTTAAAACCTGATTTTACTGCAGTTACAAAATAACTTCAGTGTCATCAAAATTCATCATGCATAAATGTGCTAAAATGACTTTTTGGACCTTTTATGGTTGCCTCTTATGTCTCCCAGTTTTTTTTTTTTTTTCATTATGCTCTACTTTTCTTCTGGTTTATTCTAGTGTTTTCTTCATGTATTTGTTTTCTTTCATTGGTGACATCACTTCTATGTCACTGCCAGTCTTGTTGAATGAGATTTATGTGAACCAGTCTCTTTTTTGTTGAGTTGAGTCTTATTTTGAGTCTGTATCTTATAATTTTTTCCTAGCATTTGCAGAAATAAATTATCAAAAAGTAGTGACCAGATCTGTTTAATCAGTATGGGTTTATGAAAGCCTTTTTTAAAATCTCCCCTGGACAGTCATGTGCAAATATATAGACAGATTTTTATTGACCTTCTACCAATCTCACCTGCACAATATGTATTTTTCTCCACTTGTGCTTTACTGGTCAGATCACTTTTTTGGTCATTATTTCTTTCACACCGTTCAAATTCAGTAAGACAAAGTTAAAAAACTGTTGCAGCGTCTCCTGCAGACAACATGCTGCAAAAAATATGATACAAGTCTGCTGTTTTAAGTGAGACTGTCTTCCTCTTTTAAAAACAGAGCAATAGTCTTTCCTAGTCTAGCCTAATCCTAATCAGTTACTTTCAGTGATCAATCTAATTACTTTATAAAGTGAGTAATCCAGTAAAGTAGGTGCTCCTGTGCGAGCCGCCACACACTCTGAGCCGCGGTCCCGTGCAGCACCTGTGCAGAGCGCGGGGCAGATGACACCATATTGGATTGATGCACTCGACTTGCTGCGATGCGGGGAAGGTAATGTGAGGACAAACAGTTAAACACACTGATTCATCTCCAGCCGAGCGCGCTGGCACGCACAGCTGTGCCGTCCGGCGAGCTTATGGCGTCGTCATCATAGTTCAATTATGAAAAGAAACATATTAGAAAATGTAAATTCGGTTAAATTGAAAAAGCGCCCGAGGATCGTACCCTGGAGGTCGGTTTGAGCTCTTTTTTGTGTTTTTCCTCCCTTGCTAAATGATAGATAAAGCTGTTAAGAGTGAATTTGTTTTATAATTGCTAAAGGATCAAGTTTCAGGAAAGACAGATTATGGATGATGCTTTGAAATAAAACATTAAAATGAAAAATCACCATGATATATAGGTATATATTAAACATAAGTAATGAAATCACTAACAAAGCTAATTAACACATTAATTAGCAAATATTTCTAAGTCAACATACTTCCCTATACATAACACATGGGTGATATTAATATGAACTCCATATTTGAAAGCATTAAGGAGTTTCAAGAAAAACTCATTAATATGCAAATTTATGCAGCAAGATGCTCCAAAATCCAATCAGATCAGCTACTCTGCAACCTGTGGTGTAAATACAAAGTTTGTGTTGTTTGTGTTAGTGTTGGTGCATCACAAATATCTTTCCGATCTGAAAAGATGATTTCACTTTCTGAACAGATTCGCGGTTCATTTCACTGCAAAAGTCTAACAAAGAGAAGGTGTGAAACAATAGCGAGAGACAAGGAAAAAAAATGATAATAATCAAGATGAGCAGCATCTGTGGTTTTTGTTTGCAGTGTTATTACTTTTTCTGGTCAGATTCAATGTGTGTTTCAGTGTAAAAGACCAAATGGAAAGAAACAGAAAATACAAATGATGGCACAGATGATCAGTAGTTTAAAGGCACGAGATAAACATTAGATCATTTTTCTGCACACACTCTGTGTAAATTTAAATAATAAGGAAAAAAATTAGAGTGGGAGGAACAAGACAGGGAAAAGATGGAAAGGAAGAGATAGTAAATAAAAAGTATAAAAAGTAAATGCATGCTTTTGGCAGATATACAAAATAAACACATAAAAACACATTTCAGTGAAACAGACCTAAAGAGAAAGCCAGGGAAAGAAAATGATGAAAAACTAAAAAGTGTGGCCATCATCTGTGGTTTTAGTTGCAATAAAATAGGAAATTAAGCATTTTCTGTTCGATGGAACAAAGAAAAAGAGGAGGAGAAGCAAGACAGAAATGATAAACTCAAAATAAATCGCTGTGGATTGGAATGGAAAGGTAGAGAGGCAAAATATTATATCAGTCGGACTGTATTTTGGTAAAAGACAAGGACTAAAAGAGAGGGAGAGAAAGAAAACGAGGTGATGAATTGTGAGAGTAAGAGCGAGAGAGCAAGACAGAAAATAGAGAGAGAGAGAGAGAGAGATGAACTTTTCCTGCCAGGCCTGTCGATTTGACGCCGCTCACACACACACACACGCACACACACTCTCCACCCTCACTAATCACAACCATGTTCTCCAGTCGGGGCCCCGGAGGTAAGGTGAGCAGGAAGATTGGGACTCTGATACAGCGCGGCGAGGCTTCATAAATCAAGCGCTCCCGCAGATTCTCATTCACGTATCGCTCCGTCTGGCTGCTCGCTACAAGCTGTAATTACACACGGGCTAGCTGTTGTACGGAGCTGAGGAATGAGCTACAACATAACGCACAATAAACCCTGTCATATAAAAAATGGTGTAAAATAACTGGATCAACACTCCGTTTTACAGTCGCCTAGTAAAATGACACTCAAATGTAAAAAGAAGAGAGGAAACAGGACTCCCACTGTTGTGATCCGAATCGAGGGAAGGCAGAGAGGGTTTCCCGACTCTCAGTATGCTGCCGGCATTCTCTAATAAGAAAACACTGGCATCTGTGTCTCAAAGATTTACAGCAATTTACAGTGGAGGCTGGTGTAAGACGCTCTCCAATCAGTTTTCATGCATTTGATCATTTCTCAGTGCACAAAAACATCAGAATTTTGCAACTCAAACCTTTAAATGTCTCATGCAATGAGTTTCCAGACCAGTAAGTGGTATCTTTGCAAAGCTGAAAATGCAGGATTTTTTTTAAATAATCCCAAACAATTCCTCTCTCATGGACAGAGCAAAAGTGCAGCAGTAATCTGGTCAGCATGTTTTTTTCCTGCTTATCATCCAGGCACCTATGGAAGAAAACCTGCATGCGTTTTTATTGCATCCTACATTAATTATGTTATTCCTGTTAAGTTATGTAGTAGAAACAAATTTGAATAATTCATAACATAAAACTCGTCCTTGCACCATCTGATAGCTGGAAACAAAAGTGTGAATTTCTCTTAATTTTTTCTCTAACTATTGGTTAAAATCATGGAGTCCGTAAAAAGGAAAAAAAAACTAATAAATGACTTAATTCATAGATGTTTAAAGTAAGTTATATTTGCTCATACTGTACTACTGTGCTTATATTGCATGATAACGTGATGCAGCATCACACTACTGCTGCACATTTGAAAATAGCCTGCACGCTACATTATATACCCTCAATGTAATCTCATGCTAATTAACAAGTTCACTTATATTTCCTGGCTTGTTAGCTTAGTTTGCTACTTATTCCAATTATCCCACCAAGTTAATTCATTCGTGCTTTTCTGAAACCGTCCCATTGACTGGAGTGACAGGACTGTGCTGGAGGCGGGCTGCGAGCGTTCAGGGCCCAGCGTGGTTCAAACAACATGGGGGCATCGCCCGGTAATTATTGCTCCATGGGACATTAGCATTCCACCAGGCAGAGAGGGATGATGGTGGCAATTATTTTATATGCAGCATCCCTCTGACCTCATGACCCCTTCCACAAAATATATGAGAACAGATCCTTTATTATGAGCAAAAACTGAAAGGAATACACAAGGCATTTTGGGGAAATTGTTTGATCATCTTAGTGAACTGACAGGAACATAGACACTAAAATCATCCATGTGTCCCTGGTAGATCATTGACTCCTAACTCTTTAGCACACAACACAGCACTAATGCTGTGTTTGAGACATCCTGGAAACTGGAAAAAGTCCCAGGTCTTAGTTGGAAGAGTGTTTCTGAACACCTCTCCCTGTGGGAAATCCCACTGGGAAACTTGGGTATGATTTCCAAACTCCCAGTTCGCTGAGAAACAATATATGACGTTAAAGCAATATGGCTGACAAAAGTAAGCATACAGAGCAATGAACATGCTAAAAAATTACCTTCTCTGTTCATCTCAATATTATTCACTTTGCTAAATCGTTATACTTTGATTTTTAGTTACGGTAGCAAAAATGAGCATTATTAGCACTTGCGGGAGGCCATGTTTGTTGTTGTTTTTTCCCAGGATGTCTTGAACGCAGCATATGTTGCATGATAGCAGGTTCCATGCTAACCCTTTAGCATAAACTATGTTGAGTGATAGTAGCAGCTCCATGCTAACACTTTAACATACACCAACACTATCTTTAGAGAAAATGAGAACTTGCAGCAGCTGTAAAGCTAAATTGTATGTAACTGTACATGGTGTGCAGCTACATATGGCAGTTTTGTGCCATACATATCTTACAGATTACCACTTGAACTATACAGCTAGTTTTAGTTTTTATTACTTGCAGATAAATTCTGCAATGCAGAAGCATGAAACTAAGCTGGAGAGTTGGAAAGCACTGGGGTGGTATGAGTTTGACCCAGGCTGTTCTCTAGTCCAGATGGAAAACCCCAGGTAGCAGGGTCAGATCTCAACAGGGGCCTCTAAGAGAGGCAGCACAATTTAACCTGACTGGGTACCGCCTGGTTTTGAAACAACTCAGCAGGACAGAGGCCAAACATGGTAATGCTAACCTCCTCCAGTGACACAGTTCTTAATGGACGAGGGGAAAGACTGAAGAGAGCAGGGTCAGGGGATCAATCGGTATCATGGGAAGCTTTTAAAGACTCAAGTCCTATTTGAGATTTAAAAATAGAGCCGGCTTTGCATCTCCCGTGGCAGGGAGCGCGCTGTAGGACGCATATGACGAATATGAGCGAAGGCAACAAGCAGCTGCAGTCCCATCGCTTCGAGGAAAATTTCACCCCTGGATGTTCTTAGACTGTTATAGATCATCAAACTGTTATGTGCAATGCATTTTGGGGATTATACGGTGATGAAGTGTTGCAGTTTACTTTTTAAACTTTTTTGGTGAATGCACTTTGCCTCAAACTGGCTCTTCTACTTCCTCTGTGATTTCCTTTGCAACTTTAAACTTCATGAATCTGATGCCTTGAGTTGAAGGAGAGCAAGAGTTTTCAGTCAAGAAAAATGTGGTAATATCACCCAAATCCTCAAACCACACCCTGTGTTGTGGCCGCATTGCATTCTGGTCTGTTGAGGCTGCTGTCAGTGGAGAAAATGCCTCTTCTGCGATTGATTTCTTTGGAAGATTTGGTTTAGATATAGCTATATGGCTATATACCATGTCATCTACAATTATCCACAGGATAGAGAAAAATACAGCAAACAATAAAAATGGACCCAGATATGCAACATAGGTCAAGAGTAGCTGCTTTGAAATGGTTCAGTGGTTAAATAGTTGGGGCATATTTTTCTTTGATGCTAAATTAGGGTCAATATGTGTAACATTCACTGGGTGCTTGACTGATGATGCATGGGAGCCCAGTAAACACCCTCAAAATCATCACTGCTGTCCAGCAAAAACAATGTATCTCCAATTTAGCTGATTTTCATGTTTTAATTTGAGGATTTATCTGCCTCGTCGATGGCTTCAGAAAGGTCTACAGCCCCTTGTTGTTATAAAAGTTTTTCAAAACAAATTAGATAAACTGAAAAATGTAGTCATCACCTTAAAAAAACAAGACTAGCTTCTGTAAAGCTCTGGAGATCCATGGTTTTCAATGGACGGCAGTGAAATGTTTCCAACAGCAAGGCCCTTAACTGTCCAACCGTATAAAACTGATTGTACTGGAGTCTAACTATGAATGTGAATTAGAGCAGTACTGAGAAAGAGCTTGGTGCTTAGCAGAACCCTTCCCTTGGCAGATAAAGGGTTAAAAAGTCATAAATAGGAATCTCCAAGAGGGCAAAGTGTTGGATACATGTGTGATAAATTACATATCACAACTTTGTAGTGCAATAACAGGACATTTTACAACAAATTGTTCTGAGAGGTCTGCGAAAATAGAAGCACTTAAATGAAAGGCACTTTGCTTCCCCCTCTACGGTCGGACGGCTTCGTTTCAGAGATCTCTTGACAGGGAGAAACTCCATTGTCAAACCCAACGTCTCATCCCAGAGCCCCTCCTCTCCTCCAAATACACAATGGGAATGTCAGAGTCTATGAAGCAGCCAGCCGCTGCCTGAATAAATCGCAGAGCGCATGTGGAATATGTTTTTCCTTAGCCATGTGTGAACGGTGGCTGGATGGGAGGGGGTTATGGGTGTAATGAGGGAAAAGTTGTACCGGCTTAAAGCAGTGTCATTTTGGAAAGATGCAAAAGAATCGACGCTAAAGCTGCTCAATTTGGGGGAAAAAAAGAGACAACTGTACTTTTTCCCAAAGGTTTGACAATCTAAATCAATCAGACTGTGGTAGACTTACAGTAAAAGCAATTGAGGTGCTGTTGCTCTGCTCGCCTCAGTGGCTTCTCTATATGACATGATTCTCCAACATACAAGGTGGATCTCAGATTCCCTTTGGGGACGTTCTGGGTTTGAATTACGACACGGAGATAACACAGCAATTTACCATGGCTCTCACACTGCTCTCTTTGAATGGAAGCATCACTTTCCACTGCAAAAAATCCATCTTAACAAGACATTTAGTCTATTAAAATGGGCGCACAAGACACGCGTCCCTCCATGGAGAGGGGAGATTTCGCCAAAGAGACTGAGAGGGCGCTGCCAGTTTATTGAGATTTTTTTTTGTTTCGACAAGGAAAGAAAAGGTGGTCGTACTGATTTTGGTGTGTATTTGGAGGGTTGAAGTCGGTGCATTCTGGGATGGAAGCGTCATTATGTGAAGTTCAGTCTTGCATTACAAGAAGAAAGTCATTTAGTCTCATATTTAGTGTTCAAATCTTGTTTTTCTTCAAACAAGGTCAAAAATCTGCCAGTGGGATGAGATAATCCCACTTGTTTCCAATGCAGTTTTTCAGGAATTTTTCTGGGAACAAGTATCAATATGTTGGAACAAGGCAGAATAAGGCAGATCAGCCCACTAGGATCAAGAAAATGGCACTTGATTCAAGAAAATTCTGGAAACAGGTTGATTAGCATTGGAAACAAGTGGGATTATCTCATCCCACCGGCAGATTTTTAGTTAGGGTGGGGATTTTTTGCAGTGTGATTAAATATCAGACCTCATTCATGTAAAATCCAGTTGCCAGTGGAGCAGATTTGGTTTGTCTTCTGAATCTTTATGAGAGTGTTTTGCCACCCGTAGCTATGGAGAAGCACTGTGGCTCTTTCTCTAGTTGACAGGCTACACTTGTTCGGCTCCCTGCAACACTCGGCCCTTGTTCTGGGCTTGGCCTGTTATGTCTCGGCGCCTGGAAGCGCGCTCCCCGGACGAGGCGGGGGTAAATGAAGATATTTGTTTCCACTCAGGTAGCGCTGGCACGTGCCCGCCGCTGCCTCGGCTCTCGGAGACAATTAGCCGACACCTGCTCGCAGCAGATTGCTCTGGCAGATCTCTGCTGCTCCTGTCGCCTTCGACACCGCCATCTGGCCTGGGAAAGGTGTTGCACAGGTCGCCTCGCCTCGCC
>OMKZ01048361.1:1849-18581 GCA_900302535.1 Neoniphon sammara | reverse complement strand
CTAATCTGGATTCTGGAGGGAGCCACTCACTATGGCTACAACCAGATGGAATTTTACACACCGCGTTTGTAAAGTGACAAAAAGGCGAGCTCAAGTTAATGCCTCACAGACTCCCATTTTTAACCGCTGTACATTGCCTACATCTTGCTAAAGTTTTATTACGTAGATGAACGGTATCTAAATTGTGTTGCCTGATTGTATGAAGGCTGTCAATGTGGAGTATATAGGAATCTGCAATGGCGTACAGCTAATGCAAATATAGCACAGTTAGCCATTAGGCAACCCCTCTGCATTGCCACTCCCATACTACAAGCTGTGCTAGAGTTGTGCAATATTTCAACACAAACCCATCACGATAGCATTTTCACAGTGACTAAGCTAAATAAATTTATGACCTTCAAAGATGTTCAGAAAGTTTTAATATTTACAAGGCTACAGTGTTTATATTCAGATCTGAGCGCAGAAGCTTGGAGAGGAAGCTCCTGCCCCTTCATTTGACTGATGGCCAAAGGTGTGAGCATTACAGGCCACACTGAACCGGGTCAATATGAAAAGGCATCTTCTTCTACGTTTTGGCCCTCCTTTGACACTAAGCTGGCGTTTTCCCACTTGTGAAAACGTGGCCTTTTAAAAATGCACTAAAAAGTGTTTCAAACTGTAAAAAACTGGTCTGGCAATGTAGAGTGGACAAAGAAAATTTAACTTTTTGGGATTGTCATGTGATCTAGGCCACAGTCTAGTATCAACGTCTACCTTGTAGGCCTGCACATGCTCAATAGGGACTGAGTTTCAGTGTGGACAGCAGGCTTCTGGAAAATGGTTTGAAAATGCTGGTGTGGTAGCGTAGATGGAGCACCAAAACAGCATTTTCAAATTTACCCAGCTTCATCTATCAGGCACATCCTTTACAAAAACTTCTACCTCATTATAAGACTGCAACACAAGAAACACAGCTAGACTATCTAGCAAGCTAAGCTACCAGGCGAGTGAGAAGAGTGCTAAATCCAGATTGCTACGAAATGTTTTCTCTAACTTTTCCAGCACTAATATGGCTGTCTCCTTTAATCCATAAATATATTCTCAAATCAACATCAGGTTTTCATTCTTTTGCTCAATTGTGTCTTGTTCCTCTGTTGACACCATAATTACTTTGTCCCTTCCTGTCCAAGAACAACTAAAGTTTGTCATTGTAGCTTCAGACAAGAACATGGAGGGGAGCAGGCAAATACCTACGAGCAGTCAACTCCACACTATGCACCAAACTGATGTGCAAAAAATGGAAAATAATACCCTTAAGGGCGGTAAAATGTCAAAATTAATTAAATTTAAGAGTAACGAGCCACAAACCAATTATGAAGTTAAATTGGAGGCCTTGAGGACACTTGGGCACTCCCCGGTACCATTTCTCCCCATTTTCAGATAGAGAATTTGATATTACATCATTGTTTGGCGCTTCATTTCCAGCCCTAAAATAAGAGTTAAATATATCAATACTTGATCTACTGACACAATATTGTGAGAGAACATACTCCGATATTATGAGGCAGAAATTTCTCCTTCGGCCCTACTTATCAGTCAGAGCTATATGTGGCACAAACAAGCTCAGAACAAAGAGGGTTTTATTGAAAGCATAACACAACCGCAAACAAAAGCTCCTACATTATACAGAAATTTGTGGGTGGGAACACATGCACACACACCTCCTGACTCCAGGTCGTGATGGCTGTGTTGCCATGGAGATTTGTCGCTCGCTGAATCCTGCCCTCTCTCCCGACGTTGCTTCCTATCTCCTCCATCCCTCCTTCATTTTCTCCTGCATCCCTCCCTCCCTCCTCTCCCCTCCACCATTCTCTGGCTAGCCTTTCTTCTCCTGCCCTTCTTATTCATACACTTGTATTTCTTTTCACACTCCATTTTAATGCTAAGATGGCCAGTGAGCATGTCTGGGACAATAAGGACTCAAGAGTTCACTGTCCGTAAAAACATGAAGAGAAACACATACATACTGGAGTTGGGCTTTATCCCAGTCCTACCATATAATTGAAACTGATCAAGGAATCATATTTTAACACCAAAATAACATTAATGTTGTTTTCTACTAAAACACCACATTGTGCCTGCTATGACTCATAGGTACAATGATGCCCAACAGTACCAGCTTGAGCTACTAACTGGAACTACCAGTTAATTACACTTTTATCCCCACAGGTAATAACTTTGATGAGAAGGAAATTAACAGGAAGGAAGTTAAAAAAAAGCTGGAAAGTGCTGGGAAGAAATGCCACTGCACCTGTTTTGACAGCTCTTTGTGTACAAGATACATGATGGAAAGCCAGTTCAACTGGACCAGGGTGTATGTGAACTTCACATGATGAAGTTTTTGCAACGGATGTAAACAGAGTCATTAAATGCGAAGCTCAGCGCTCACTATCTGGCTGCGAGAAGCTGCAGCGCAGACTGTCTTGGGGAGGTCATGGTGGGGGATAAACACAATTATTGAGGAGTACATCTATATGGGGATTTTCAGTAGTCGGCACAAGGTAATATAACCTGATTACTCTCAATAATAAGGTTTACTGAATGCAGGTAAAGGTACTGATTTTCAAAGTGTTGCAAGAGAGGCCCTCAGAGCTGAGCCATATTGATCAATTTAGCTGCTATATTCTAATAAAGCAATCAAGTGCTTTCAAGGCCATCCACATTTCAAGATGCCTTTAAGGCTCAAATCCAACTACTTTAAAGGATTTCAAAGTCTGTGGGAAGGCTGCTTTAAAAAAAAAAACATCAAGCTGCTTGCCATTTGGACACTGCTGTACTCATGATTAGAATTTCAAAATAATTTTTGATTAATTGTCTATTTCTTGCTAGTATGCTCTCCTCTGCGTATATTGCAGGCCAGTCTCCATGCACACTCACATCAACTCAATCTCTGCCCTCCATCCCCCAAATGCATGCACGCACACGCGCACGCACACAACACACACACACACACACACACACACACGGCAAAGTAAACTTGTAAGAGGCCCCTCACTTTTGCAAGGTGGTGGCACGCTGGGTCTCAGTTTGCTGTGAATGCACTGTTGTGTGTGTGTGTGAGTGTTCTTGCACTGGATTACCCTAACTCCCTAGGGTATGTGTATAGTGTGTGTGTGTGTGTGTGTGTGTGTGTGTGTGTGTGTGTGTGTGTGTGCATGTCAAACCAATTCAGGGCTCTGTTTGCTCTGTTGCTGTCACAGTTGGGACCCACTGCACAGCAGTTACTTCCCTGCATGCCCTCGTTCTGCTGCTATGCAACTATAACTGAGTGTGTATGTGCGTGCGTGTGTGTGTGTGCACGCACGCGTGTGCAGCGAGCCGCATGTGAACCATACCAGTAAACACATCTGTGTAGCTTTCAGAGGGTGGCTGATTTAAAAGCTGGTGAATAAATGTATGAATAGAATGGATGGAATGACAGTTTTGAGAATGAAGGGATACATGGCATGACAGATTCAGAGCAGGAGTATTAAACCAACACCACTGCAGCCGAGATACAACAAAAACAATCTTTACTGACTTAGCTTTCTATTGCATTCCAGCAAGCCAGTTAAAGAAATGGAAACCTATAACTCTAAATACCAATTATTATGACATTATTACACACAAACTGTTAATACGTACACTGAAACTGTTCATTTTCGATGAGTTAACATATGATTTGTTTAGGGCCCACCTATGTGAAAGATTAACATATTTGGGTGGGTACACTAATTCAAGCTGGGACATTACTAGTCTAAATATGGCGCCGTGTTTATTCCCGTATCTCACTGAGTGATTTTGGCCGGATAAACCCAATGTTAACATCCCTACTAGACTTAATGATCAGATCTTTTGTGACTCAGCAGATCGGGGAGTTGGCATAGACTGTCGGCATAGCTAATCTTGCAGTGTGAGAGGGGTCCTCCTGATCAAGTAGGTGCAACTGACGGTATTTCAAACTAGTTTTAATTCACAAGACTGGAAACTAGACAAATCTGGATGACCTCATGTTGTATGAGCCGGACAACAACAAAAATCTCTGACGAAGGCAGTCTCAGCCTTGAGAAATAAGTTTTGGACGGTAAGATCTTGCCACCACTTCGATTTGGGTATAGCGCTACCAACACACAGTAAAGTGGTTTGTTCTGTTTGCCACCATCTACATCCAACCTTCAGACAAAATCGGGGCTTGGCGATATGGACAAAATCAAATATTGCAATATTTTTGACTGAATACCTCGATATCAATATTGTGATGATACTGTTGGGATGACTGCAGGTGCTTTCACAAAATATTTATGCAATGAGATTTTTGATACACAGTCAATAGTATAGATATAATGAACAAGCGGGTAGAGGCAAATAATATAAAGGCTAGAACAGTCTAATAAGCTCAGAGCACACCGTCCTTTTATTGTAATGCAATCGTCGAAATCAGGAAAGGACAACACTAATGCCATATCACGACATTACGATATCCTCGCTCAACTATAGCATGTTTAATCCTAACACAACCAGTGTTTGCTGATATATGGTGACTTTTGTGCTTTGCGCTGCATAGTGTTTATTCTTACATTCATAAACTAACACTTTTCTCCAACAAATGAATAAAAATGCCAGTATGGGGGGAAAAAAGAATCCAATCTGATTTGTATGGAAACAAGCTATTCCCTTTTGGCAATTTTATCACTTCTTCTAAAAAAAAAAGTCAAAAATCCTGAATGGAAAATTAAATTCCATGTGGAGCCATGTTTCTGCATTGCAATATTTTGTCAGCTTTGACACTTCAACCTCTCATACATATCAAATCACTCAAGACCAAAGAAATCCAAGTGCTGATGACAAAATAAACAAATAAATCAATAAAAAAGAGGGAGTGGGGACAGGGAGGTGCAACGAATAAGTGTGACACAAATTCTCGTTCATGCACCTGAATGACGTCAAGCAATCCCAGTGGCAGGTCTACAGTTAGCGGCCCCACCCACCACCCAGCTCAACTGGAAAGGCCTGTTCTGCTCTGCACCCCCACGCCCTCAGACGATCCAATCCAACGCACACATATATGTATATACATGTGTATACACACACACACACACACACACACACACAAACTGCATCCAGGTGGCGCTCAACTTCACTGCACTATTGGCTGAACAACAAGGCAGCAGTGTACCTTTCTGTCTCCACACACACTCACCCATATAGAGACAACCCTAAAGGCAGAAGGGCTTGTTTATAGCTTGTGTACATATCTATTTGGTGAAATGTTTCATAGGATAGTGTAATAAGGTGTGAACCCAATAAACTTACATTTTATTGTCCTTTCAAGTCTCAAACTGTGTGCGTCTGTGTGTGTGTGAAAAAGAAAGACGAAGGAGTGCTTGTATTAATGTGTATGCGCCTGAGTGAATGATGCACTGTGTGTGTGAGAGAGTGTGTGTGTGCGTGTGTGTCAGGCAGGTTCTCTGTTGCTAGGGCCCTTGCTAGCTTTGTCTTTCTGTTCATCTGCCTAGTGACTGGCCTGGTATGGAGAGAGCCATAATTTATGGTTTCCTGGGCGGAACGGCAACGTGTGTGTGTGTGTGTGTGTGTGTGCTATAGATTGCTGATTCGATGACTCATTCTAGAGGAGCATGGATGGAGACAGGCAAAAAGGTGAACACTGGAATATTAAGACCCTGTCCCTGCTCTCCAACATGCCTCTGAGTGTACACACACACGTTCAGCAAGACACTCCGGCTCATCTATACTGGATTTCTTACTTAATTTCCTCACAGGAATCAATAAAGTATTCTGATTCTGATTTCCAGCTGCAGAGCTCGCTGTAAGATTCTGTGCTGTGGTTTCACACCCTGAAGGTGTCAGGTGAATGTATGGCAACCTGTGCCCAACCACAGCCACATTTCCATGCCTGTGTTTTCCCTGTAAGTCTGTGCAGCTGTGGCGGTTAGTAGAAATTTTGGACGTGATTCTGTAACTGACCCGGATTTTTTCCTAGAGCAGGTAACAACACTCCAATGCTTTAGTCTGACAACTAATCCTAACCATTGCAACAATGTGGAAATTTGTCTTGTAATTTATTCATTTTGTCATTTTCTGTACATGACGGTATCTTTGCCTCGGACAAACAGATGACTCAAATCCCTCACACTTCGATGTGAGCAATATGCCGTGCCTCCATCCAAACAATGAAATGGAGGACGAGGTAACAACTGAAGAGGCAGACCAGTATTTCTAGCCGCGTTAGCCTGTCTTTTCAATAGAAATGGCTGAATGAATAGACTAACATTGTAAAACAGGAAATCAAGACAATCAGTCTTATCTATGGAAAAGGACATGGTTGAAAAAACAATCATCCGGAAAACATGGTGTCCACCACTTATGATGCCGCACCTCGTTTTGGGCCAAGAGACATGCTTCATCACTGCATACACACCTACACAGCATGTGCATAGCGGTACAGGTATTATAGGCTAGCACTATGCTAACACAGAGTATCAGTGCTAACAGTGTTAAAATTAAATACCTAGAACCATGTGTAAAATGTCAAAAATGTCACTGCCACTGTCTGCCTTTTCCTGGGGTTCGTACAGCCTCCCGAGAGTAAAATTCAAGCTCTTTTCAAACACTTTCAAGGTACCTAAACCAAAATTTCTAGACTCTCTAAGCCTTTATCATCTAATATGAATTGTTACTTTAAATGCAACTGCGAAAAATAAAGTTTACGGAATTCCTTTATACCCCACAGCAATCAATATATGTTGTCACTTTGTATTTTTTAACCAGCTGTTCATATTAACTTTGATTGTAGTTTTGATCAGGATTATTTAATGCTTTCTAATTTCTTATGGGATCATTTCGGATATTGAAAGATTTTTTTCTACATCAGTGATTATGTAGATGAAACACCACATTATGTTGAAAATCAAGCATTTTTCAAGGAGTATGTTTGAATTCAAGCATATTCCTAACCTTGAAAACATAATGGTTAAAATTAAGCATTTTCCAAACTTTCAAGGCTTTGTACGAACCATTTTCCATAAGTATGTTAAAATTCACTCTTCTTCATTAAAAGTTATATCTCCTTTTCGCCAAATGGTCCCAAACTAAAGGTCTATGGTGAATGGGGATGGCTCTCCGTCTGTCAGTCAAATGTCATCAATACAGCTTGATCATATATATCATTCATGAGCAGCAACATACTTTTATCTTCTGTTTTCCCTTTATTTAACAATAACTTAGGGCTCATTTTACCAGCCATTTATAAAAAAAAAAAAAAGGTTCGCACATCGGATCAGTCAATTAATTCACTGCAAAATGTCAAAAAAGTGAACCAATTTCTCTCCGTTCCGGTAAAATTGCCTTTTTGCAGATACACGGTTTCTCCAGGGAGACCAGGAGAGTCAGTGGATATCTGCTGATACTGATTGGCAGATCAATCACTCCAATCTAAATATAGGCTTTATTCCAGCCTCTCCCTCACTCACACACATAGGCCGTCCTATGTGTCAACACTCTGGGTGCCTCAATGTTCGGTGCCATCTTGTCCTGCATCTTAGACTTGACACCATTGGCTATCTATACATGACCTTTTAGACAGACAGTGTGTGTGAGTGGGTGGTTGGGTACGTCCATCCATGACCTTTCACCTACAAAGGCAGTTGAGGCCTGGCTGTGACCCCAAACCCCTTTCTTTCACCCCTAAAAGCTCACCATGTGCCTTGGATGTGTGATAAAGAGGGTGAGTTTCTGAGCGTCAGTGCCATGTGTCTGAGTGTGTTATTCAGATCTATGTCATCGACTGGCAGTTGTAATGGCAAGCCTGTGTGTGTGTGTGTGTGTGTGTGTGTGTGTGTGTGTGTGTGTGTGTGTGTCAGCTACAGTGAGCTTATATAATCAACTGCTTTGTCACTGACCTCTGTTCCAGGTAAAGGTGCAACCACGTGAGTGTGTGTGTGTGTGCGTGCGTGTGTGTGTGGGCTTACACCTACCTACATACCAGTCTAACTGCCAATCTACTTCCTTGTATACTCTAATTCTACTCATTCTCTATTCTAAAGTGTGCGGGCTTACAAACACACACGCACACCTTGTGATGGCAGCAGTGATCCATTGTCTGAGCCAAGCCGGTACACGTACACGTACACACACACACACAGTGAGATCATGGTATCAACAGACAACTTCCGTCAGCATTTTGTTTGTACAAGAACCACAAGACAGACAGAATCTTAACAGTTTAGACCTTTGTGTCCGCACTTCCATGAGGTTTATTTATTGGCCGCTGAGAGCAGATCTGAAACCTGACTGGCTGTGGAGCTGCCATTTACACACCTGGGTCGGGCTTTCAATGTTACAGCTAAAAAAAAAAAAAAAAAAAAAAAAAACATATCATCCACAGAGGGAGCAGTCCGCAAGGGCGTGTTAGTAAAATGTTTGTGGTTTTGATAAAGACGGAGGGAGAAAAAAAATTTACATTTAGCATTACTTCCTTTATACGTTTAATACTGGGCTGCTTAGCCAGGCACTGCCATTTCCTGAGAATTAAGTTCTCACGTTCATCTCAATGAACCAATGTGAAGCCAGTTGAAATGCTAACAAACAGATTCGATGTTTGGTTAACTCTTGTTGTGCCAATGCAGGGAAACTGCTCACCACAATATGACAAGTGTCTGATAGAAAACATCTGAGGATGCATGCTTTGGCGCATGATGCAAGAACATTTCCCCAGTTTGCACATAGCAGACAAAAACAGACGGTTCTACATGTGTATGTTGTCTGCGCCTGTATGTGCTGTGTTTATGTTACTACAACAATCAAAGCAGCTGACCAGATGCACAAACATCACAATTAAACTTCACCGCAGATACATTCAGATACCTGCACATAGGGTTGCAATGGTATGAGATTTTCACAGTACGAGAACTGTCTCTGAAGATATCACGGCATACGGTATTACACAATTAATATTATCATTATTATTATCAATTACAATGACTCTTTAAGGAATGTAACACTAACACGGTAGAATTCGATACTGTAGATTAGCAAATGTACATGGAACGATTCCATGGTATACCATGAAGCCGGTGTACCGATCCAAGTGACATAAACATCTGCCTGTACACACATGCAGACATGGTCCTTGACTACACTGTCAACATCGAGACACAAACACAGATTATTCCATCCAACGCTGATGCGCCGTCAAATGACTTCTCAACCTAAAGTGCGCATGGAATAGAAGGCTCTTCAGCTGCCATTCAAGTAATGCATGGTCAGAAACTTGAGGTTGCTTTACTTGAGCGTGGGTGGCTCTTTTAAAATGACAATGAATCTGGGAGATATGATTGAGACGGATCGTGAGGACTTGGAAGCAGGGGCCTTGTTCCAGCCTTCTAATGATTAACAGAGCAGAGCCAGGGTTTTCCTCGCCTTTTTAAACTCCCGGGCAGACCACCAAAGTGTTTTCCCTGGCCATCTGATGAAGACATGAAATGTATGAGCTTTTATTTCCAGCTTACACAAGCTTTAGAATTATAATTTTGACGCCTTAATTGATGATTGAGTTCTAATAGTATCTTTTCCCTTTCCTCTGGGAGACGCCAGTGTGGTTTGTGTTTTGTTTGTGTGTTGCTAGAGACCCTTCAACCACCCCCTGTCCCACTTTAAAACCTGCTCTAATGGTGACATTATCAGCTAAGCCTCCGTAAAAGCCAAGGGGGAAACCCTATGAACCGACCACAACACCACTACTGGTTTTAAGTCTACCGGCATTTGAATTGTGCTCAACTGGTGTGCCATGGCTGTGAAGGCTTCTCACACAAGCCCTGCGATTTATGAGAGTAATTTAATATCATTTCAAGGAAAGTCAACCCCTCTGGCCCTAAATGAATGACCCCACTGTGCTTTGTGTGCCATTTCTAAGCAATCAATGACTCGATGACTCTTTGAATTTCATTGTTTACCCCAAGTGTCCTTTGTGCACTAGAAACCTTGGAAACTGCTTTTCTATTCACCATATAGACACCAAATTCTCCCCTCTTGAAACAGCCAACAGCAGGTACTTAACATCTTGTATGTCCAAGGGGTCCAGAACTTTGAAACTTACATGTCCAAAGTCAATTTAAACTGCTGCATTCTTGACAAAGTTGCAGAAATACACCATGTTGTTTACTGTTTGAAATTACTTTCAGATTAATTCCTATCTGCTACCCACCAGAATTGAATTACAACTAAGGTTTACAAATTTTGCAACACAGTTACAACTTCCTATTCAAATTACAGTTGGTTTCATCAAGATCCTTAGGCAAACACAGGAGCTTCCTCAATTAAGCCTCACCAAAGTCTATTTTTTAAGGAATTCAGAAAAATAATTCTGATTGATTCTCCCAACTGACTCCCGACTGGGTTGATTCTGAGAGTTTCCAATGGATTATTTTTTAGTTAGCTACAAAGGAATAAAGAATGTTATGTGATATAAAGCAGTGTGTGTATGTGTTTTACAGTCGAGGAAAAATGAATAAGGCTAAGCTGTTGATACAAGGCTTCTTCCATGACATCAACTATCTAGAAATCACATGACAAGTTAAATCTATAAAATGTCAAGTAGGAGGACATGCCCTGACACACAGTCTAAACAGAAACCTAAAATTGTGTCTGCCCAGCTAGGAGTGGGAAGCCCAATGTAATTGCGTAGGCAAGCTGGTGAATCACCGCTGTTGGGATAGCAAAGACAACAGAGAGGCAGAGAAGAAAAATGCAAAGACAGCTAGACAATGTACAAGGCCAAACAGGAGCTGGCATTGTCTGTTCACAGCAATGTAGACAATCCAGGACTACACCAAGTGTCTAAAAAATAGTGCAATGATAAATTAATGAAAACACAATAAAGGGTAAATCAATTTAGTTGTAAATCTTACCTGCCCAGTCGAATTTTCAATGACTTGCACCAGTGGGGGTCTTGTTGACATTTTTGAAAGACTTAGATTTACCAAAAAGGGGAAAGGAGGAGTCGAATAGAAAAGATTCCTCAGTGTCTATTGTGCATTTAAAACTTGTGACAGCGGTGGCCCCTTTTGTGTGGCTGGTGGTGGGAGAAATTTCCAATAGCTGTCCAGTGCTAGCCAGCTAGCAGCACGACAGATAGCCCGTGAATCAACAAGTTGAATCCCACATCAGCGGCTAGCTTAGTTAGCCAGCTAGCTAGCAACTAGCTAGCGACAACCACACGTCCCATGTCTGTCAACAACCACAAAACATGAAAAACAGATATCCTCTTTAGCTTCTGTCGGAGTGTGAGAACATTCAATTCTCAATCAGCATTCAACAACGTCGAAAGTGGCCAGTGAAATAGCAGGCTAACGTTATGACGTTTTGGCCAGCTAGCTAGGGGATGCTAGCTTGAAGAAAAGTTGGGCAACGGCTGGAGTGAACGAGACAAGGTTCAATTAGATGGCTAGCATGCTAACTAATAACACCGCTGACTACAGTCTTGAGAAGCCCAAACTGTCACCGATTCTACAATAAATGTTTCACCAACATAGGTGTCATAGCGCAGTATGGGCGCCCGTTTTTTCTCTTCTTGTTGCAGAGGTGGTTCCTTTGAGGTTTGAAATCAAGTCCGAGGTCTACAAACTTTCAGGCCAAAGTTATCCCCGGTGAGGTCTCGACCTTCCCAATTCGCACAAAACAATTCAAAATCTTCCCAACAGATATCCAGGTTTTGGGTGTCCTAAAAATTAAAAGCAACACCATGTAAAACAGTCACATGGCAGTTGAGAAAATCTAATTTATTTGACGAGCTAGCTAGCTGACTAGCCGATGTTAGCCCCTGTAGCTAGCTAGTTCGGTGTTTCTTTCGAAGCAAAGCTAGCTAGTTAGCTTATCTTCCAGCGGCTGCAGCGGCACTGCCACAGAGCAATCCACAAAACTCAAAATCCACGGAAATCTCCGTCGGTCTTCCTTGTGTTGCGTGATTCGAATAAGGTCGTTCACAAGTGCTGCACTGCAGTGTGGCGATATACCAATTCGTCCCGTCGGTACACCGATTCCTATTATTCCTGTGACGAGCCGACTAAAGAAAGAATCATCAAGTTGTAAAATCCATTATCGGCAACTGTGGGTTTTCTCGTTATGAGGTGCGTGTCAACGGGCGACGGGGGGAGAGAGAGGCGAGAAGCTGCGCCCGAATGCAGCCTATGCGCACGATCTAGCCCTGATACCGGAACAAGCTCGCGGCAACATGGCTGCTTGCACCACGACTGAAAGAGGAGGGGTGGGGAGAGGGGGGTCGTTCTGCGTTCGGTTACACTCGGCTCTTTCCGTAAAGTTTACAGGTGTGTAGGTGAACGCTTGCATTCTCTCAGCCCCCTGAGCCTGCTAAATGACAGGTGCAGAGCAAAGGAAGATGCCGTGCTGTTCTTCAGGGATGTCGCTAATGGAGGCTGAGCTTATCTTCACAGAGTTTAAGCGCATTTTTCTTTTGTGAAATGGAGTTTGCCCAAGTTGATAAGCTAATGTAAATATTTAGAATACAAACACTGTAGTGATTAGTGAGTGATATTGGTTACACGTGAACACAACAAATCAATACATTATAAAAAGGAACTGGATAGTTGTTTTCTTTCACCAGTAATGCTCAGTTATGTCCCCACACTTCAGAGGGAGGCCACAGTGCTTTTTACATAAACTCAAACAGCCTACAGCCATGTCACAGCAAAAGAAAAAGGGCTAAGCCACCTGAACCTTTTCTATCTATGTTTTTAAGTTGCACTTCCATGAAAATAGTACATGCAAATAAAAGAATTTCGATATGAAACCTAATTTTCAGCTGAAACAAGTACCAGATCTAGAACCAAATCAAGCTCGACTGTTATCTATCTCTGGTACAAATAATGCATAGCTTATTTGTTTCCCTCCAGACAGAAATGTGAGATAATGAAAATATTTTCCCAATAGAGTTGATGTTGACCTAAGTATATAATACAAATGAGAATATGATACTGTCTTTATCCCCAGGAGGAAACTCACTTTTCTTTAGCCCCCCTCCACACAGAGGTCAGAGGTCAGCTATGGAACAGCAGAACTGGCAGAGAGTCAGTATATTGCACAAGGACACTTCAGGGAATTCTCTGGTTTAGCGGCAGTCTCCCTCCTCACTTTCCTGTCCATTTAATGCCTCATGGTACTCTAACAAACCATGAACTGGAAATCTAAAATCTACCAGCAAGATTTTGCCTCATAATGTTATAGGCAGGGACATACTGGTACTTTCAGCCCCTTCTGACATGGAGAAACATATGGAGTTTGGCACCAGGGTGACAGATTGTATTCAGACATGACCACCTAAGTAAGGAAAAATGGGTTTTAGTTTTAATTATAATTGTCTCAATCCATAGCCATTAAAAAAATTGAGTCTGGCCAGATTGAACTATGGGCACCATTTGCCACCACGGTTCCAAAACTAAAAAGTGCCAGTTGCAAATATGTATTGACTCTCATGCCCATGAGTGTCATTGTGATAAGTTAACAGCTGCCACAGACTTCCCAAGTTCCTTTGCAACAGAGCGCGGTCATAAAGCTGACATGGCCACCACTGAAAGTGGCAATACCTAAACTCTGGTGACTGACAGCTCTCCTGAGACCAGTCACAACACAAGATTTTCAACAAGATTTTCAGCATCCGCACAATGCAAGGCTGCTGTGAAGAAAACAATACATCAGGAAATAAAGAGGGTATGACGGCTTAATGGGAAACCTTGTTTGTAATGACCGGGACAGTGTCCAACTGGCAGGATTTCCTGATGAATCAAGGGAAAATCACATCCACGATGATGGAAAAAGTGCAGTCAAGTGTATAGACTGTTATATGGAACATACACACTCCTGTTACTGGGTATAATGGTGCATTTCTAACTATTTTTCTAGTTACCTGTGACTTATAGTGACCAGTTTTGGGACCAGCCAGCGTCTTAACAAAACAGAACATACCCACCTATCAACCTAATTATCATTGTCAGTATAGCTCTTTAAACCAATGGACTTGGTAGATTATACCAATTTTTCTCAGTGGGTGTAATTAAGCGCAACACTGGACGGTGGATCCCATGGGTAACTTGAAATGTGATGTGTCATTTCCCTTGTTTACCACTTTCACTGAGAAGTGAGAGAGAACAAATTACCTCATGGTCATGGTCCACCCACCTCCTCTGCACTATGATACCTGAACTATAATCTGACATGGGCTGTTGTGTAAGCCCGGGTCTGGTCTGCTGCAGTGTGTGGAAAATATGCTCTAGTGTCGCCATCTGAAGGACGCTCATGTATATTGCAAGATATATGAGCAAGGTATATAAGCAAGATTTGTTTTACAAGGTTTTCCAGGGACAGTCAGGCTGAATTGCTTCTTATGCCATATTCTATCTATCTATCTATCTATCTATCTATTCTCTCTTTTTATACCTCTTTGAAATCATTTTATTATTAGCATTTTTCCCCCTGGCTGTGATACTCTTATTTTGGATGAGAAATGACACACTGAGTAGGAGGTTAAATTGCAGACGGTTAATTGCGATGGATCTGTATTTTAACCCACATTGGATCAACATTTGATCATTTTCTGTGTGCAATTCCCTTTAAACATTTAGCAACCTGTAAACATCACTGGACATTTGATATATTATTGTGAGGTTCTCTTTCCAGCCATTTTGCATTTCAATTCATCTTTGATAATTCAAATAACCCCGGAGCAGCATGCAATATAAGCATAAATGAACAAGGGTCTCAGTTCTTTAATTATGCTCAAATTACCATGCTCCTGCACCCTGATACAGGCATGAACAATTGACATAAATTAATTTGACGGTCACTTCTCTCTAATTTCTTTTTCATAGAGTTCAATAGCAAAAAGTTGAGAGAAAATACTCCTAAAGCATGGTCTGAGCATCATTAATCAAAGGTGATTTGGTTGTGAAGATTGTTAAATTGTTCTCATTCACCACCCATGTTGGTCCATTCTTCCTCAGCCAAGTGTAAGTCACAGCCAAATGTGCAGATCCATTAAAATCAAACAATGCATGAGAGAAAACCTGACAGTAAGATACTGTTGCTCATTAACATTTTGAACTTCCTGTGAAAAATGTTTATGCAAATGAAATGGTATTCTGTCATGAAAGAGGTCATATTATAAATGTCAAAATCATCATGAGACTATAATAATAAAACAGAGAACAAGTTTTGATCACAATGTAAGTGACACAGTAAGGGTAGTAGAGGCCTGTTGTTAAATCAACCATTGTGCTTTAACTGGAACCAACAACTGCTTCATCCCTTTGATTTAATGGCAGTGTCTCTTTAACTCTGTGAAGAATGAAGGCACCCAAACCCAAGGCATTTTAATATCAAAGGAATACTGAACTGAGGACACTGTCACCAAGGGATGGGAAGTATTGAAGCAGGTATAACAAATTCAGAATGAGAATTTTCATTATTACATACTGAGTAGGGTTACAGTATTTTTTTTTTTTTTAACATTTTTTATTTTGGGTGAACTGTTCCTTTAAGAAGACTTTAGGCACCTGCTAAAATGTCTATACCACTAAAGAAATTAAAAGACCAGTCTCAAGTCAGCCACAATGGAAAAAATTAATAAATAAAATAAAAGTATTTTTGGTCCTGATTTTCAAAATAAAAGCCACCTTGGACATTTTGACGCAGGCAAACAACTGCAATGGATTACAATAGACATGTTTCTACATTTCATGCATTTGACCTATTCAATATTAGTTTTAAACATTGGATTAGCTTGTATAACAGACAGTCATTCAATAAATACATACAAATCTCTAACTGTTTTAATGTTGGTTTTACAGCTCTAGTTTTACTCCCAAATTCATTTTATAGTACTGTATTTTGATACAAAGCTCTTAAACATTTTTATTTTTTTTTAGGGAGAATCATGGTACTTCGGGCCAGGTTGTGCTTAACTCTGGCCAACTTTACACAAGAGACACTGGTAGTGTTTCAGCCACCCAGCTGTACTGTACTGTGCTGGAAAACAGTGGCATCCATTGATTTTCTATTTTCAATGAGGGTCCTTTCCTCCCTGGTACTGGGTAGCCAGTCACTGCCACCAGATGGACACTGAAGGCATCACGACAAAATGAAAAACCCAAAACACAGAAGGGAGAAATTATTTTTCCCTAAAGTAAGGTGAGATTTATACATGTGAATAAAATTCAGTCATGTAGCGTGGATTTTTAAAAAGTGGGTAAACTACGAGTGAGTGATCAAAAGGCAAATATTCACCAATATAATATTTATACTGTGAGATAAGCATTAATTTAGGGTTCTTCCCCCTTAAAAGACCCCACCCTTTTATCTTGTATTAGCTTAGTAATTCAGTGGAAGTTTTCAAAGAGAGGTCGGCTATAGAAATATAAGTGTTTATTGAATTAAAAAAAACAAAAACAAAACAAGAAGTGCACAGAGGCAATGCAACTCATGAACCCAAACTTTTTAACATTTTTATAGCAGATAACATGAAGCAGACGCAACACAATTTGGAGAACAAGACATTTGTAAACAATTATGATGCTGAAAGTGATACAACTTCATTCCTCTTGCAGCTATCCAGTGGCAATGTGTTCGAATAACGAGATATACTGCCACAAAGATCCATGATGAGAGACTGAGGGATATTTCATTTCTG
>OMKZ01048350.1:0-10221 GCA_900302535.1 Neoniphon sammara | reverse complement strand
TCCTCCTTTTTGGCCCCTCTGCCTCTTTCTAGCTCTCCCCCCTCCCCCCACTTCCTTCACTTCACCCGCAAAATTATATTTGGTTCTAGTAAAATATTCATGCCTGAGTCATAGCGCTGGAACCATGAATCATACATCTGAAAAACTGGGAGAGCAAGAGGCATGTAGCGAGGAGGGAAGGGCAGAAAATGAAAGAAAAGGAAAGGAAAGAGAAGGAAAGGAAAGGGACGAAGCGCAAGGAGGAGGAAAGGAGAGTCTAAGGGGGAAAAAGACAGGAACAGGAGGGTGGAGAGGGAAGACATGGGTAGAGTCGCATGTTTCACACCAGAGGTGTAAAGGGCAGAGAGAGTGAAAGAGGGACAGATGGATGGACAGAAAAGAAAAGCGAGATGATGGAGCAAAGGGGAGGGAGGAGAATCTGGCACCAAAGAAACAGAGCAGGGAATGAAGGAGGGATGGATGAAGAGAGGGAGAGGGGAGTATGGGAGGAAGACAGCCACACCATTGAAAATGAGATAGGGACAGGCGGGTGGATGAGGACCGGGATGAACTGAGAGAGAAAAATGACAAAAGTAGAAAGGACAGGAGAGGAGGGAGAGAGTGGAAGAAGAGGTGGAGAAAGAGGGGGAAATTTAAGGAAAAGGTAAAGGGCCAAGAGAAGAAAGGGAGAGACTGTTTTCCCGTTTTCTTGGATGGTAAACTTCATCACAGCCCTAATAGGGAACGACACGGCTAAAGGCTGAAAGGCTACAGGTTACAATTTTCATTTCAATGCGACTTTTGTCCTCCGATCACGCCAGGATGCATTAACGGACAGGTCCGGACTCACAAAAACCAGACCTGGCTCGCATCACAACAGATCAGATCTTCAAGAGAATTGCCTTTCTGCGTATAGTCTGGACGCAATGAAGCCACAATTTCACATGCAAGTAAGACTAAGTAAGTAAACGCAGCAATGCAGTTAGAGAGGTTTAAACAAGTGAAACACGGTGACCCTGTGAATGATGCAGGCGCCCCTTAGGCTGCTCAGTAACAAGATGCATCATCCTCCATGTTTCAACCAAACCCAGACCGGGTGTCGAAGGAGTTATGGCCTTTCAAACTTTGAAATCTTGACCTTTAATTAAAGCGCCCCAGGCTGACCAGCATATATTTTTTTAAATGGCAGCACAAAGTGTCAAAGTGTAAGTTTTGTCTAAGTGGAGCCAGTCATAGGCTCTCTGAGATGGTTGAATTAAATATTTTTTTATCTGTAATTACAGCACCCATTTTTACCTGTAATTATATTATTAGGACATTTGGACAGCAGTGTAATTTTAGTGTCATTTGTGAGGATAGGAAATAGGACTTATTGTGTAGAAGTTATAAAGGACTTGAGGACTTTTCAAAGCTTGAAATTTTGAACTTTAATTAAAGTGCCTCCATCAGGCCAATTAGTGTAATGCTCTTAAGTGCCAGAGCACAAAGCTAAAATGCATCAGGTCCTCCATGTTTTATGTTTTATCACAATCAGACCAGTAGCAGTTAGGGCATTTAAAAGTTAGAAATCACTGCCATTTTTAAACACTACAACAGTGACAAAATGCATCCCTCAAAGTTTTGCAAAAGTCAGACTCAAAAACTTCAGATTCACATCAGATATGATTGAGGGCAAAAGTGACAAGTGACAGCGAATGTGTCATGACAATGCATAGAACTTGATGTCAAGCCGGCAAAAGAAAAGTGATACCATTTCAGTAGAAAATTTGACATCTTCAATTTATCCTAGAGAGACACTGGAAGTCGAGGGAGAGAGAGATTTGTCTGAGGGTTTCAGGGAAAGAAGCAGTGTGTCTCCCACGGTAACGTTATTCATCTAATTAAACATGAAAGGATGTCATGTGGCAAACCATCTCATGTCACTTTCGCTTCCAGTCTGTGTGTGTGTGTGCGTGCGCGTGTGTGTGTGTGTGTGTGTGTGTTCTCCTGAAAACAGAAAGAGGATGAGACAGGAGGGGGAGGGGGAGGGAAAAAATTATCAGTCCCAAAAGATGTCATATACACTCATCTACTTGCATTCACCCTCACATACACACACGCACACACATGCATGTGCACACAGTGTATGCAGAGGTGTTGTGAACAGCAAGTGCACTGGCGTTTTGCGTATTCCCGCAGAAAATTTGTTGCTGATGAAAAATTCAGTGCAGGAGCAAAAGTGTTGGCCAAGTGACAGGGAAAACTGAAATTCTGGCAGGAGCAAGTATCCTTCAAGTGCTACAAAAGACCTGCGTATGCTTTTCTGAGACAGAGAGGGAGTTAAAGAGAGATAGGGGGGGGCGAGAGAGAAAGAGATAGAGAGAGAGAGAGACAGAGAGTTAGAAGGCCAGGTGAAATAGGGTCAGCACTCATCTTCCACTGAACCTTATGAGGGTTGATTATCTCCAACCCTCACACACACAGGGCCCTGCAGTGCGTGCGTGCATGTGTGTGCGTGTGAGTGTGTGTGTGTATGTTTCTCTCTCTAGTGTTATTAATGCTGACATACTCTGGCTACCGGCTATGTGCTTACCCTGTCCTGCTTCCATCTCATACGTTCAGGCAGATCATAGACACTGCTAACAAACACGCGCATACATAACCAACCTTAAACATATCTGTCCCGAGAGCGAGGTTTAAGGCAAAACGTCATCTGACGGAAAGCAATTTCACATTATAACGTGTGTGTTTACTGCAAATGTGTACAGCAGCCTGTCTCCCTTAGTTTAGCCTGTGGCTGTCTAGCGTGTGTGTGTGTGTGTGTGTGTGTGCGCGTGTGTTTGTGCGTACACATGCAGACTCCCTGCTCTATACAATAAACAGTATGTTTTACAGTCTGTTAGCATTACTCTAAGTGGCTAAAGTGGGCTGTGGGCCATAATGTATGAATGTGAATAAACACAGTACAAGAAAACATCATATTAGAGGGCCACTCTCTTAGCCTTTGGCAGTAAATGCACCAAAAGTGTGTGGCGAGTCCGGGGTTAATGGAGGTGTATGATGCTGTGAATCATAGCCTTGGGAAACAACTATCCTGTCTCCACGCCATTATTAGCCACTATTGACTCTGTGTGTATGTTTATGTTAGCGTGTGCGTGTCCCCAAGCAAGTCTAAGCAATGACAACATACCTTTACCATCTTGTTTCTGGAGAACGTTTCATTTTAAAACTACACTGTGCAATTTCAAAATCTATTAATAATCCTGAAACTAATATGTGCTTTGAAACATAACTGTACACCAATACCAGCTCAAAGGGGCCAGCCATGTTGCTGCCATGTTGTTTTTAGCCCTTTTCTCCGCCTCTGCACTCTTGCCGCTGTGTCCAAAACTGTTTAAAAGAAGCGCTCGGCCCCTCCCATTCCTGGAAATTCACAATGGAGGAATCTATGAAATGAGTGAGCACAAAAGCCGAGGCAAGTGGTGGCACATATGCTCTGTTCACATGGTGTCGTTTATTCCAATTGAATTCCCAGCATGAAGTGTACATGAACATGCTTCCGAGTCATACGTTCAAGTAGCCTTAATCAGGATTCTAGATGTAGCACAAATTGGCCCAGTTGTGACGTTTCAATATGGCTGCCAAGAGCACAGAGTTTTCAGTGAATGATAATACATTTGATCTAGAAATACCTCAGTTAGCCAAAGCTAAACATAAAAATGTAAAGTCACTGTAAACCAATGGAAAAAACATACTCATGTTGGCTAAAACTAGCCTTGTTGTCATTAGCTTGATAGGCTAACGAAAACAACATTTCTGCTTCCGACTTCTGAAGCACATAAATGCAATTTTGTCTTTTACTTCTAACTTGAGAGGTGGAGTTTACAAACCATCCAATAAGTGAAAGTTGCATTAGCCAAAAAGGCCACATTGTGAGTCAAAAAAGAAAGTATGACAAGAAATGTAACAAAATGTGCCACAGCTGGTTTAGTTGGTTTAGTTGGTTTACCTGCAGGCACAGACCAAAGTTTGTCCTGGGCTGGCCTGGGAAACAGGGAGAGATGAGTAACTCTGTCAAGAATTTACATTTCAATGTTGCTGTAGCTCTCGATACCATCTAGTGCTCTGAAAAAATCACATAGTGCATGTTTAACTTCATCTCCTATCAGCTTCAGCATAAATATGAGCTGCTGGCTGGGAATAACTGTTCAGCCTCCTAAAAGTAATTACAAATAAGATGTGGGTTTTTTTGTGGACTTTTATATCTCCAGGTTACATAGGGAATCCATCAATGACAGCAGTCGATGTAATGAAAATCAAAATGATTCACATTAACCCCTCAGATATGAAGTGAACACACCATTCATCATATTCATATTCATTTTATTTATATTTAACTAGGCAGCTAGATTTCATTTTTTTCCCCTTGCCTCCCAGCTCTTTGAAAGGAGAATCCCAGAATGGCATGAAAAGCAGGAGCTGAGCCAACTGCAGTTCCAGTCTTGCTTGTAGGCTAATGGGTGAAGGAATACTTTCGATTTGTAGACTTATTCCGTTTCACTTCAGTTAGGTCAATAGATATCAGATAGATACTGTACAATTCTTGTTTTCACGTGAACTGTTGATTTATGTACAGTGCAATAGCTGGCTGCAATGTAGATAAATAATATGAATTTTATTGAAAATATCATGTAGGATTATAACAGGGTGTAAGTTCTAGTATTATTTGAGATATCGGTGATGGTCCCTGCTTACTCTGCTCAAAACTTTTGTTACTTGCATACTGTGACAAAAAGAGCAGGAGCTGGCGGTGCTGTCCCAGCTGAGAGGGCCAGTCCACCTCTAATTGCCCTGTTCCTTCCCTCAACGAATTGCTCTCGCACAGAAGAGCAGAGGGGCCCGAGTTTCCCTATGTCTGAAAGTCTTCACAGGAGAGCTCACTTAAGGGAAGAGAGGGAGGAGAGGGAAGAGGATGTGCTAAAGTGGAACTGAAGCCAGCTGAGGAAACGGAGACTTCATGAAAGGTAGTCCCAAGTGGTTCTACACATTCAGTCAGTCTAAAAATCTACCAGCGGACCCTGAAAATCATACATTTTATAACTGAAATGAGACGAGCTGCAGTGAAGCAAGGCTTTCATCCTATCAGCCTTTTTTTTTTCCTTTTTTTTTTTTTGAAGGCCTATTTTGGGATTTCAGAGGTCATTTTCCCTTTTTTTTCCTTTCCAAAAAGCAATTTTGAAGATCAGCGAGCAGCCAATCCTTGCAAGCAAATGAGTTCACTTGTTCTAATATACATATACAGATTCGCCATTAAAATGTCAAAAAAAGGCATGCATTGTCTAAGGTAATGCACTTCCAAATTACTCATGAAATTACAACGTGTCATCTTTTTGCTTTATGTCTGTCAGAGCACATCCAGAGAACAACACACCAGACAACAAAGAAATTCTTGGGTTCCATGTATAAAGTATGGCTTCATCAGATGAAAGCGGTGAGGTTTTATAAGAGCACTGTGCAGCAGTACCTTCTGGCGCTCCTCTGTGAATTTTCTGGTTTAATTTCTTTCAACCTCTCTATTCCATACAAGCAGCTGAAGTATGGACATATGACCTTGGCCCGATGGCAGTTTCCTGGATCTATATGAATTATAGATGTGGAAATTTTGCACTGATTTAGTGACTGGCAGATGGGAGAGTGGACCTGGGTCATAAAGCTGTAATGAGAGAAATATTCTAGTCCGGTCGCTCACACACACACACACACACACACGCGCGCGCGCGCACGCACAGTCTCAGTTCACAAGCTTAACGTAGAATTAAGAGTGTTAAACGGTTGAAATATGACCTCGTTGATCATCAAGCTGTGACAAAACCTCAACTGCAAGACGGTGAAAGTGATGGTAAGGCTGATGCAGCAAGAAAAATTGAGACAGAAAGACAGAGAGAAATAGATATGGACTAAATATAAAGTTGGAGTGATAGCTATGGTTAGAGGAAACATCTGCTCACTGCATTCCACTCTTCATATGTCTCTGTTAGATGTTTGGTCTCTCTCAGTCAAATACATATATGTTGTGAGACATTCTCTTATATGACTTTACTGAAAAACACTTGTTGCTGTTGTTTGACCTCTCTTATAACTGTTAAATAAGAAACAAGTAAGAAGAAACTATTTTTTTTCTTCCCCTTTGCCTCTAGTGCAATTTATCCATCCAGATAGTTTCTTTGTGATTTGGTGAGGTTTCCAGTCTGGTGTGATTTTCCCAGTCTCCCTTCATCCTGGTACAATTAGGCTGGATGGGTATTCTTTTGTGGAGTCAAACCATCAAAAATTTACATGTGGAAAAACTCAACAGCAGCAGCTCTTTCCAAAAACAATGACACAGATCCCCGACAAAATTCATCACCCTCGGGGGCAAAGAGTTTCTTTGGGAACTATTTCCTGCTGATGAACACCAGCAAACCGTATCTATCTGCCCCCAGCAAGTATGTATTTGGGTTGAGCTGTTGTTGTTTTTTTTTTTTTTGATTTTTGATTTTTTTTCAAACATTTTTGATGGTTTGAGCTCCACAAATTAATACCCATCCAGCCATGTTGTATAAAGGTGAGGGGAGATGGAGGTGATCGCAGCAGAGTGGAAACCCTGTCAAATCACACAGAAACTAGCTGGATGGATAGATTGCTCTTGGAGAAAGTGGGATAGTATCTGATTTTGTATTTTGGGCGAGCTGTTGCTTTAAGGTGGTTGATCAATATTCTGTCAATGTTGTTTCCCCACAGAGGTCATAAATGACCTAATTTTACTTCATACCCCTTGAATATTTTTGTGCTTGTTGAGAACTGATTTTAATGAAAATTCATGGGAAAATGACAACTTATGCCTGTGACTAACTGTTGAATTTTAATCATTGACTGGTAAGATTAAGTTATGTAAATTGCTGGTCTTTAGCGTCTAATTGTTGACATTCATTTAAGGCATTAACCCCCGGCAACTGGTAGTAACTAGGTTGAAAATTAAGCGAACTCTGGCAACTTGCCACTGAAGATTGATTACCATGAGGCCTGAGCATGTGATGGAGTCCAATTTCACTGATGTGCAACACTGCAAAAAAAAATAAATAAATAAAAAATAAAAAAAATAAAAATCATATTGTTCCACCTATGAATGTCCCTCCTGCCCCTTGTTTCTGCCTCTCTCATTTTTTCTACTGTCTTCATTTTTGTCACATTTTTGTCTTCTTCTCTATATTCCTCTCCCTTTCACCCTTTCTCTCACCATTTATTGCCGTCACTGTCTTCTCCCTCTCTATTATTTTGTTCATTTTATCTGCCTTTTCTAATAATGCTGGCATGTCCATAGGGGTCAAGTTTGAGGTGTGATGGGTAGGCACACTTCCTCTCAATATTGGGAGGTGGAAAAGGCCGCTGAGGTGAGTTGGAGGCAGTTAGGTCTAGGAACAATTGGCAAGCCCAGTGCATCACCAAAATGAAACCCAAAGTGCTGGACATGCCTTTCCTTCATAACCTTCTTTTTCGCTCTCCCACATCTCTCTTTCTTCTCCCTTTTTTTTTTGCCTCATCACTTCTCTCCCATTTTCAGAATGAGAGCTTCGCCCTCCAGAAGGACATTTCTCCTTTCTTTCCACTTCAGCTGTGACCGCTGCTTTATAACTGGCAGAGTGTTATCGTGGATGTGGCAGGGGTTTTGTTTTTGTTCATTCCAGTGACATTTTCTCCGTTTTCCAACATGCATTCAGTATTAAGTTTTAAAGGATAATACCCTTCAGTTTGTGCCAATCATCTGTGGTGTCTCCCCACAGTTTATGTATTCGGACATATCAAGGCTCATGCTCATTGTACAGTATGAAAAACTACACCGAGCCTGGTAATCACAATGATAAAAAAATAAAAAAAATAAAATAAAAAAAAGTCAAAATTTTGGTTTTATGCCACCCACAGGTAGAAATAGAAGTCCAACAAATAATCCCTTAAAGACATGTCACTTTATTCACTGTCCCAAAGCCTTTGTTTGCAGGGACAGCAGTCAATTTCAAGTCTGACACTGTAAATCAGGACATTTTAAAAAAGATGGGTACAAATGACATGCATTTCAAATTGAAGAGGGGGGGAAATGTCACCTAGATTTAGCTGGTACTGAATGGGCTCTAACTCTAAATGACACCGGTATTCTCGGTTAAGCTGCTGCAACATCTTCTAAACTCGGGCATTTTTGTCTTTGCTTTGCTAAGATTAAGTCCTGCTGAGTGCCTCCCCTTCAAATTCACTCAAGTGTGATTTGTCAAAGCAATTGGCTTTCAGCAGCGGCAGGAACCTCCTCTTAAGCAACCAAAAACTCCACATTATGCCTCTCAGGTGATCACTCTATCTCCCTTCACTTACCACCCATTTCTCTCTCTGTTTCAGTTGACCTTGCATTGAGTCCTTTTATTTCCATACGTATTCCTGCTCTGTGGAGGCACTCCTTTTGTCCTGCATCTGATGTCATCACTGCAGACTCACTCTTACTGTGCAAGAAGTCCATCTTGGCATCATTTGTCTTCACAGGTTCTGAGTTTCAGCCTCATCTGCAGACAGTGCTGCACTAATCACTGTGTGCAAAGGTGTGTGCATGCATGCATGAATTTCTGCATGCATATGTATATGTATACTTGACAGTGAGTGTGTGTGTGCATATCTGTGCACTTGTTCGAGGAGGGAAACTCTATGGAGGGATAAAGAATACACAGTGGCATTGTCCCTATTTACAGAAAATCCTATATTTAGACAAAATATTGCATTATTAATCAGAAAATAATAATTCCATAGTGCATTTGAGGTATCCTGCTGGCTAAGATCCAAAGTATGATTCATAAACAAAACAACAAGGATGGAGGATGAACATCCCAGAGGTTTACCTGCCCAGCAAGTGATGCATCGGATGGTGACATGAATGATGAGAACAAATAGAAAGCCCCAAGAATCGGGGCAAGAAAAATGGACAAAATCACATCCATGCAGCCTCGCACTCTATTTTCAAATAAAGAGATGGCTGGGCAGCTCACCATCTGTGTATCTTAAGGCCAGAAATGCGCTGGACATGAAACAGAAGCATGGGGCGCTCTTGGATTTGATAATGACTTTTACCCTTGCAGCCCCATGCCCTTTGGTGCTCTGGAGGAAAAACACTGAGTCACCACTGGGCTACATCACCTGGATGTTGATTCCCATCCAAACCATGAACCACATGTCATTATCTACTTTGCCATTTTATTAGCCAGCCAGGAAGTTTGTCTTTAAACCTGACTGTAAGCAGACTGAACAAGTGTAAGAATTGTTAACTTTGCAAATAAATAATAGAGACTGATAGCACTGCAAGCAATTTAATTGTACCCCAAAAGAGCCCAGATGGCTGCATGTGTATTAATCCTGCATTATTAAATTTGAACAAATCAACAATGGTCCATGTCTGTCTGTGGTAATCTGTGTAAGTTTGTGTGTATGTGATGTGACAAGTGCAAGGCTTGCTTTAAAGGAATACTCCAACATTTTGGGCAAAATGCCCTTTTTCCGACTTACCCAGACCAAGACAAAATATTCAATACCATTTTCACCTCTGTATGTCCACTGGTTAAGTTCTGATGGGTAGCATTTTGTGTTAGCTTAGCATAAAGACTTGAAGTCTACAGGAGCCATTAGCCTAGCTCTGTCAAAGTGAGAAAATAAACCTTATAGCAACTCTGAAGCTGTCTTATTGACACAGTGTATCGTGTGTTCTGTGGTTATGAAATACATATCTTGGATTTTAAAGGAGAGTCGTTTTAGGAAAAGTTAGATGGTAGGACCTATAACTGATGAACACATATGTTCAACGGTTATAGTTCCTACCATCTATAGTTCCTACCATCTAACCTTTTTTTTCAAATTTTTTGCCCATATTTTGCCCAAAATAGGGTATTTCTTTAATGATAGAGGAGTATGATGTGAGTGAAGGTGGGATGGGAAGGAGGCAGGAAAGAAAAAAAGAAAGAAGGAAGCAAGGAAGGAAGGAGTGAAGGAGAGAAGGATGCAAGGAAGTGGGAGACAGCCAGCAAGGGAATAAATAAGTGTATGTGACGTGATGGGGAGTGATGGCCCAGATAACACCAGTCCACGGAGAGACGAAGAGGGAGAATGGCCGGAATGATCCTGTAATCATCGATCACTCACACCCTGACACACACACGCACACACACACACACACACACACACACACACACACAAGCC
>OMKZ01048331.1:18308-35481 GCA_900302535.1 Neoniphon sammara | reverse complement strand
AGATGGATGGATGAGGAGAGTCTCCTACTGAAAGGTCAGGTGTTCCTGCTGCAGTTAATGTTTTACCTTTTATCATCCGAGACAGAGAGAGGGGAAGACACAAAATGACAGATAACCGATTTTGCCAGGTATCATTCAACGAGGCCGTTCGCAGGATGACAGAGAAGATATCTGCGCCAGAATAAGTCAATTAGCTCCCAGCAATATCATGCCTGCTTCTGGAGAGCCAGGCTATTTGACTATCAACACATTCTTATTTATCCAGCCTGCCTCATTATCTCCAATCCGTTATTTTGCACTATTAATATTACCGTTTATTGAATCTGAACGTATCGAGTCGCGCATTGTTAGTATGCAAAGTGAGTTGGGGAGATGGGGCAATCAGAGAGAGACAGACAGGCAGGCAGAGAGGCAGATACAGGCAGGGCAGATTATCAGACGGAGGGGGAAACTAACGCAGAAGGAGAATCAGAGTGAGAACGACAGAGATTTATGGCGAGAGATGTGCAGTCATATGGAAGTTCTCTGTAGTCTCTGAGTCTCTTAATAATGTGTCATCTGCATATAAAATTTAATCTATGACTTACCTGAATATCTTCATTACGCCTGTGACTCGTCTCTGTGCGGATACACAGCATGTCTGTCTGAGCCACCAGACACTGAGGCTTTACACACACTCACAGACCTATATGGGCTAATGCATGTAGATAAACACAGTACAGAGAGAAAGACGCCTACAGTATGCTTGCAAATTATTAAAGATTTTCTGTCATTAACTGGCAGGAAAAAAAAAAATTATACATTTCAGTTTTGCTAAAATGGCCTGTTGGCATTATTAGCATGCTTCATTCAAATCAAAGGGGCAGTGCTGCAGGCAATGCTACAGGCAAGCTTGTGGGCCAAGCAAATTGGAATAAAAACACTAAGATCACAACCTAACAATGGAAAACAGTGCCACTTTTGCTTGGAGTTTTAGCTCTGTTTGGCTGTGCCTGTGTCCGAGCGTGTGCGTTCAACAGCTGCAAAATGGCAAATCCAAAATTTATATCACTCCCTTGGTTTTACATTTTGAGTCAGATTCAGGGGACAAATGAAATGACTCCCTCAAAGCTAGAAATGAAATGATAACAAGTGTCTCTTTGTGCTGTTTTGATGACCTTGTGCAACACACAAACATGTAAACACACACATACAGAGCCTGAGGTCAGTTTTATGTCCCCCCTCATCTTGCTGAGTGATTGACAGGTGAGCTGGCTCCGCCCCCCCAAGCGGACAGCAAATTGTATTAGATTGTATTAGCATATTAGACAGCTATGATGTTCATCTGGCTGTCTCTGTGAATGTCCGTCTGCTCATTTATCTGTCTGGCTAGCCAGCTGGCTGCCTATCTCTCTGTTTTAAATTTGTATTGTTTTTATTAGTTTACAGACAAGAACAAAAAAGGCAATGCAAATAGTAAGGGCAAGGTAGAGAAACACCAAAGAACATCTCACCCTAAAAGAACAGCAAAAAGCATTAAATGACAAGGAAACTAAAGGAGACCAGATGCCAACAATTAAATCAAAGTGCCGTTTTACTGCGGGAACACATCTTTTACTGACGCAAAACTCCTTCTGCATCTTTCCTCTCTCTGCCAGTCTTAAAAATATCAATTAACTAATTTGCTTACATTTAATAGGCTGGGGTACCAAAGAGAATTTGCAGCATTTTTTGTTACCGTACACTCACACAGGCAGCAACACTGTCATTGTATTTGACTGTCATTCGTTCATTTCAGTAGAGACACAGAACAACACAGCTGGGGCGACAGCTGGAGAAAAGATCTCAAGCCAACAAACGAGAAAAAAGTTGAGAAAAGTGCAACTTCATGTAAATGTTCATTTTAAATATGTCCACTGACTTTAGTTCCTATCAATAGAAAAATGGAGGAAAAGCTAATTTTGGTGGCATCATTTTTCCCCCCCTAAATGCATTTGTAAACAGCATTGTATGTAATCTGTCACATAATCGTTAATAATGTGATGGTAGTATATTACGCTGAATAAATTAAAAAAATATTTTAATATTTTCTTAAATTGATAAAAAAGTGCAACATTATCATTAAGGCCACTTTAAAAAATGTTGCAATATTATGTATAAAATAAAGATACAAAATAAATTGCTACAGCAAACATATTTAGACGCTTTTTTTATTTTGGGTGAACTGCTCCTTTAAGACCGTAATCGCACTTCTCAGATTCTTGATATTAATGCAGCTGTACAAGTGTGAAGCATGGCTGTGCTGAGAAAGTGCACAGTGTTCAGTCAGCTTCCCCTGGATAAATAAAGGTTAGAAAGGTCATGGATAAACATGTGACACTGTGTCTTCCCACATGCCCGCCAACACCTAAGCCCTTATGAGTCAATGTCAAGGATTCATATTTGCCCTGGAAGCCCGCTGAGCATTCTGTTTTTTTATGTCATGGCTGTGTTTTGAATAATGCAAAAGTTATCTTGCTTTAATGTAAAAACTTGCACACGCCCACCTACAAACATACAAGACAAATCAATCCATCTCTGAGTGTGCAGGATCTAATAAAAAGCCTCAGGTTTGGCATTAGCATTTACTTTAGGCTCCTGCATTGTTCTGTATAAAGCACTGATTTGATTCCCTACTGTATGCAAGCTGTGTTTGAGTGTGAGAGCTTTAATTTGTATGTGTATGTGTGTGTGTATGTGTGTACGCAAACTCATGTACCACACTTTTGGGATTTATTGCTCCAGGCATTATGTCCTATACTTGTTTTCATATACACATGCACACACGCACACATACACAGCCTCTTCTGGACGTGACCCAGCATATCAGCAGCTATACCAAGAAAGCAGCAATACTACCAACTGCAATCCTAGTTTAAAGTGCTGGCATACATCATATTCAGAATAAATCTTATTTACCAAAAATTCATATCTGGGATCAGCAATCCAGAATTTGTTTTGATCCAAACAGTGGTGTAGGCAGAAATTGTGTTTGTAGAGGCTCAAATAATGTGGGTGGGCCAATTTTTCCCAGCAATTATGAGCTTACAGTACACATTAGAATGAAATATATATGATGCTTTCATTAAGTTTACAAAAAAACGACAAGCAAGCAAGTATAATACAGTATAATATCTCAAAAGGGAAAACCAACAGCCAAAAACCCTTTATAACACACTCAAGAGCGCACTGAGTTATTATAGCCTAGAACCAGCATTACACAAGGATGTGGTCATGCAAAGAGACAAATAAAAAACTTAGAGAGTGAATGCTCATATAGCATGCCCATATAGCATGGTCACTTAAAGGACTACTCTGTTTTGGGAAAAATACCCTTTTTCTGAGTTTTTCGATATTCGATGTAAATAACACAGTTTCAGAGTTGCTGTAAGGTTTAATTTTTTCACTTTGATGGAGCTAGGCTACTGACCCCTGTAGACTTCAAGTCTTTATGCTAAGCTAACACAAAATGCTAACCATCAGAACCGAAGCAGTATGGAGTAGGGAGAGGGTCTCCAGCCACAGCAAATTTGCCCGTTTTCTCATTAAATAAGAGAGGGGGAGAGAGGGGAAAAAAAAACCCACAAGACATTTCTTCTTTACCAGTACTTCATATATACCACAGAAAATAGTTTTAAACATTACATGAAACGCCCTCAACTTGCAGCTTTGATTTTCAAGATGTTAATGGCTTTGTATAATTATAAGTAAATACCCAGAAATCTGAAAAAAAGGCTCCTTATAGTTTTTCTTGAAAAGGTGACTTTTTGTGGAGTGGATACACAGTTTTCCTCAGGCCTTAGTGATATACACATCAGTGTGCATCCAACCTCAGCTGAAACATTGGTATGCAGGCAGCATATTTACAGCACATATAGGGAAGGAACTGTACAGGCCAGATTTCAGTGGTGTAGCAGCTAGATGCAGCCCACTTACTTTTCTTTAAATTTCAGTGTGGACAAGGGAGGAAGCTTGTTAGAACAGCTCCAAAACCTTCTGACAAGTCGAACTCTTTAGGTGAGCATAACAAAGGTTAGATGGTTGAAGTCATTCTGGGTTGCATATTTAAAGACTTAAGAGGTGCTGCTGTGGTTCAGATCCCTGCCTCTGGGTTCACAGGGTCCCTGGCTCCCCTGGGACCGAATCACACCATTAAACCAAAATTTTCTCATCATAACAGGTTAATTTATCTCTTTATCTCAAAAAATAATTTTCTTATAATAACGGGTTCATTTATCTCGTTATCTTGAGAAGACAAAACGCAGATTTCTCAAGAGATGATCAAGTCCTGATCACAACTGATTTAAGGCTTCAAGATCACTGTCATGACTGTTGGGAGGATTCATAACTGAACTACTTCCTGTGTTTTTTGCCCCACTGTCGACTGTAAGGCAGCACTGCCTCCAAGGCTATGGTTATGGTTAGATCTATGGTTAGGACGAGGGTTAGGAAATGCTGCCTTAGAGGCAATTTTCAGGACTAGAAAATACCAGGGACTGATTCACCAGAAGTTAATGGCGCAAAAGCATAAATGTGTAGCTTTGTTTGTAGCAGGTATTACAGCAGATAGTCTCGTTTCATAGTAGCCAAAGAGGTTGACCAACTACCATCTCTGCTTCAGCCAGCAGCTGCTGAAATAAAGCCTATTATAATGGCAGAGGTTCATAAAGACATTTATTAAGACCTCTGTCCAAACCTTACACAGTGACCTTCAAAGCATCTCCATATCAGACACCTGCTGAGTGTGACCCCGGCTTTTTTATTAACACGTTTGTTTTCTCGTGAGCACTCCTTAATTATCTAGTTATCTCAAGAAATCAGTCTTTTGTTTTCTTGAGATAAATCAACCCATTATCACGAGAAAACAAGCTTTGTTATCTCGAGATCACAAGTTAATTTATCGCATGATCTCGAGATAACAAAGCTCGTTACATTACGAGTCTAACAGCATTTAAAAAAAAATAATAATTGCAAACACGGCCTTTCTCAGCTTCCATGCTGTCTACTCTCCTACACAATAAATAAGAAGTATATCGTGGATGTAAGGATCATAAATTATTCCAAACCCCTGGGCTGCAGAACCCTGGCATGCAGTGGAGTGAGTATAGGGGACATTTGGCTTGGTATATAACTAATATACTACACCATGTTGTAATGTTTGAACAAAATGTAGTAGACAGTTGGCACAGCTTGATACTATCTCAAATTACCAATCTGAGAATGGCTCAACCATTTGTTGTCAGAAAATAAATAATAAAAACAAGAAAACCTCACAAAATGAGATTTTAATGATTTAATGGTTAGCCTAATAGAGGACCTGCATGTCTCCAACAGTGATGGTGTCTCTAAAATGTGTTTAAAAATGAAGATAACATACTGACTTTCATTGCATATACTTTAGAAAATCAATGTCTTTTTCTGTCCTCTACTTCCCTCTATGTCTTCTCCCTCACTCTTTTCTTTCTCAGACTAATATTGTGTTCTCAAGCTCAAAACAAAAATAAATGCGGAGATAAAACATGCAATTAGGTTATTTCCATTTGCATGGATGAAAAACAAACACTGCAAAGAACAGGCTATTTACTTACCAGGGATTAGTTAAATAAAACATGAACAGGAATGTGGGCATTGTGCTGTTGTTATAGTCTCTTTTTTATTTCAAACAAATGCATTTTTGTATTGTTAAAAGCAGTCTTTTATGTTGTTGTTCATGAATAATGGTGAGGTCATAGTTTTTAGTTAGACTTTCAACTAAGAAGTGAGAGACAGAGAGAGCCAACACAGGGAATGAGGAACTATTTCTCTTTGCATCTTTCTTTCATCCAACGTGTTTCCCATCCTCACACTTCTGGAATTTCTTCATTGATGTAGTCTCCTCTTGATCTGTAACTCCTCATCTCTCTGCTTCTGTCCATTCATCCCTGCCATCTTCCACTCACATATCATCCATTCATTCATCCTTTACTGTGCTATTGGAAACCAGTAAGTTTAACCTAGATCTACCACATTACTCCTTAGCTCAAACTCAGTTACAAGGCACTATTTTGTACACAAATAAACTGAATTTTCTGAGAGTTTATGCCTAACTAATTTCTAGTTTGCTAAAGTTAATTTGGACTGTAAAACAAGCAATGCTAATGTAGCTGAGGCTTCAAATAGTCTGAACAAGCTACACACATAACATCACAAGTTCCATTGCTGACACAATGTTCCTGGCTCTGATGAAATTTCAGCCTTTCTAATAAGCCCATCAAATTTGTCAGTAAACAAAACCACAAACAAACCACTGATGAACAATGTCAGGGCAGTTCTTAAACCATGTATCTATCATTTATTTATGTGACCTGTGTCATTTTTGTGTGTGATGGATGATTACCAATGCAGAGCATAAAACCTCTGAGTCATGCCCCCTGTTCCATTATCAGAGATGCTGCCAAGCCCGGCCATGGCTAATGCTTGAGGCCTGTGATTATCTAGTCCTTTTCCTTGACCGCACAGCAATGGCATCACTTCCCTTTGTTTCCAGAGCTGTTTGTTGACAAGACGTGGACCCGAGCTAGTGCGCTGCCTACTCATACAAGCCCTGGAAGCTGGGAAAACATGACCACAAAATGTTCATCCGGCACTGATTTATCCATTTCCACCTGTCTGATTTGGCAAAGCAGTGATCAAACTGACTTTGGTATTCAAGTTGATTGTCACACGGCATGTGTCTGCAAAACTGTTTAAATACTGTAGAGTGAGTCAGTGTCGATGTCCAAAGTTCTCAGGATAAAGGCAGGATGCGTGTACAGGCACGTGTCTGATAATGGATGCTGAGAGTTGTTTGTGTTAGCAAGTAATATTAATTATTGGGTCTTATTCTATGCTATCCGTACACAAAGGCATTTGATGCTGCGATGGCAATATTCCAGTCAAACACTTGTAAACATGATCTTTGTGTAAAAAGGATGGTGCTAAAGCCATCACCATAAAGAGTGAAAAACTAATGGTATAAGATATTCACAGAGATCCAGCTACCTTCCTCTTGGACTCATAATAGACAGCAAAGTGATGTCATCCACCAACTTTCCTGCAGCTCTCTGTCCCTGCTAGGCACACGTTGGGTAGACAAATATTAGTGTTTGAAATGAGGCACATGTATTATGATTGGAATGAAAGGGAAGTGATTTAAAAGGGAATTTCTGGATTTCAGCTGTCTCTGTGTTGACATCCTTCGAGTGAGTTTCCCCCGCCTGTGAGCAATTTCATTGGAGATTATGTCAACCTGTCTCAAAGTTTTTGTGCAAATCTGATTAACGTTTAAAAAACAATAAGTCAGTGAGGGATAAACTTTAAGGTAGGAACTGGCAAAAAGAAGTTACACTGAATTTGATGCACTTGGAGAGCAAACTGGATTGGACTGGGAGCGTCAAGGCCTTGTACACAAAAAGCAGGCTCTTGTCGTCTTTCAAACTGTACAATAGACTTCTGAACATGTTCTATCAGACTGCTGCAGCCAGTGTCCTTTTTATGCTGCTGTCCGCTGCGGGGCTGGCAACGTCAACTCAGGGGACACACGCAGTCTGAACAAGTTGGTGAGAAAGGATATAGAAGCTCTGTCATTGGACTGAGCTGGAACTTACTGAGGGGTGTGGTGGAGAAAAGGATGCTAGCAAAACTCTGCCATAATGGGCTATGACCTCCACCCCTCTCCATGACATGCTGTCAATCCAGTGGAGGACCTTCAGTCACCGGCTCATTGCAGAGCCGTGCCAGAGAGCCCATCAGGCGTTCATTTTGCCAACTAACAACTGGCTCTCAAATGGCCCCTCCTGCAGCAGCATTAGCCGCTGCCAGCTGGAGGGTTGTTGAGAACTGTTTTGTATGCATAATCTACCTCTCTGTCCCCTTTATAGCCGTAACTGGAAAGGAGGGGCTGAGCACTGTCATGACCATATGAATGTCCATAAACCGTTTAGAATGTCGTCAGTATTGACAATGCAAGAATGGCAAAACAGTCAGTCAGTATTTTTACATGAACAGTTGCAATCGGACTAAAGTCTTAAGAATGATTAGACCAAAGATCAGATTTAATTGGGCTACGTCGTTGTCCCAGTATACATGACTCAGTCAAAGAAATGATTTACTGATGAAAGTAGCCAATGTCAGCATCTGAGGAAGACTTAGTTCCAGCTGACAAGAATAAGAAGTAGTAGAAGAAGAAAAAGAAGACTTTGTTCTGGTTGAGCTTTTGCGTCAGACAGCAGAACAGAACAATGGGTTGCTAGACGAATAAAAGTTTGCCGTTGCTGTTTTTTTGTCCGTCCATGTATTTAAAGATGTCCAACTCCTTCAGCTGCAACAACATGAAGTCCATGTCCTCATCTGTCCAAAAATGCACATTGTTTTTAGCCTTAGCCTTCCACACAATACCACTTTGGCTTTGCGTTTGACTTCCAGGTATCATAGCTCATAGCGCATAACCTCTAACCTTTGGAACATGCGCAGAATGCCTCAGCCAATTGTTGGCTGATTGAAACATTTACATGCTGTAGTAAATCAATCTCCAAATGCATTATCTAGGTGTTAGTCTGAATTAAAAAAAAAAAAAACGACGTGGGATGATTTCAGATATGTTTTGAATTGTTTTCATGCCTTGTAAATAAGCCTGATACGATGTGAGGGATAAGTTTGGAAAACTGTTACCCAGTGGTGGACAGTCTTAGAATTTGCTACTCAAGTAGACATACTGTTACTTTGCTGCTATTTTACTTAAGTAGGAACAGAAGTGCTACTGTTAATTAAGTAAAAATAATTAATTTAAAAAGTACAAGAGTAAACTTTACTGAACTACTTTTTGGAAACAATAACTTCAGCTGATGGTCAACACGCACACACATTCTACGCCGTGCGAGAGGAAATATCTCTCAATAACCAGAGGGGGTAGTAGTCTAAAAAGTAAACCAGAAGCCTCAGAATCAGGGAAAAATAAACCAGCTTTAGCCCTAAATTTTCACACCACTCTCAATCTTTTCAAACATCTGTTTCACCATACAAATTGGGAATATGTCTAAAGAGAAGTTGCAGCTGGCACAGGCACCGTCAACCTGAAAGTGTTTTGCTTGTGTAAGAAGTACTGTGTACAGCAACTAGCTCTCTCTGGTTAGCGAGACTGCTAGCGCCTTAGCACAATATCAACACAACTGGATTTCCGCTTCTCTTCCCGTGCCCTGATTAAGTTCGGCTGGCCAGCCAATCGGAAAACTCTCTGTTATCGATGGCCTCTGAGCCATTCAAGCCACCAAAGAGAGCCAAGGAGGGCTGAAGGTGCAGGATACACCGCATAGAGATCTTCGGCCACAGACAGCCCAAGACAGCCAGACAAGAGCTGAGGGCCAACCGTTAGCTTGGTGTGTCAGGGGCTTTAGTCTTACATCTTTTTGTCTTTGTTAGACAGGTCCCCTCTCGCCTGCCAATCTGACGCGCTGTTATGTCTTCATCCTTGCCTCCTGTTCAGCCTTGATGTGGTTCCTTTCCGACGCCAGTCAATCCCCCTGTTCTCGGTAGCTTGTGCTGTCAATATAATGCTGGCAGTCTTCACAGGCTCTTACTGTAGCCTCATGATGCCGCTAAATTCTAAAGTCTTAAAGGCTACACAAGGCACACACTTCATTTTATTTGATTTATTGTACTACTGTTCAGTTTGTTACATGTAAGTTTATACTGTGAATGAGGAAGGTGATGGAGAGGCAACAGAAGATGAGTTGGCCACCTCTGACAACCTGTTTTCATCTGTGTTTCATTTGAGACACAAAAGGTTGTAGCAACCCTTGACTCTCAATTTATGCCTAAGAGATTTGCACACGCTATTTTTTTCTAGCTCAAGCCACCTATTGTTTGGAGAGAGGAGACAGTGGAGGAGATGAGAGGGGAAGCAGAGGAGAGGAAAATGAGGAGACTGACAGAGAAATAAACAGAAAGGGAAAGACGATGCTAGGAGTAAAACAAGAACAGAGGAAACAGTTGGAGAAGAGAGGAAATGAAGACTTAAGAACTCTATATTTCCAGTCTGGTCAAGTACTTTTTTTCTTTCACCTGAAAAACAAGCATATCTCCTGTCTACATCTAGTTTACTCTGACCACCACAAACAAACAAGACATATGTGGTTATCTGTGTATTTCTGTGTAAATGTGTGGAATTGTTGCGCTCTTTTATGAATTGTTTCAGTCAATAAATGAAGGATCCTACTCAAGAATGAAAGAAAAAAAATCATTTATATAGGGACTATGTGACTAATATGTACAGTACATTGTTTAGCTTTTTCAAAACAAGAAATTATGGAAGCAAGAAAAAAAATCACACTACACTCAGATGTTTGAATTGTTAATGTTTATTGTGCAACTGCATGACAGTGTTATTTATTTTTGTTATGGACCGATGAAAATACAACAGGAAAACAATTTGAAATACATTTAAGCAGCAAAGAAAAAAAAGTATTGTTACCAAAATAAACTTTGCAACACCAAACAGCCGAGCAAGCAAAACCTTGCATTTATGAACCAGGCGAGCTAATTCAATCAATTTTCGTGAAATTTGAATGAGTTTGAAATGTTGTTCAAACTCCACAACATTCACGCATAAAAGAGAACCACATAACACAAACATAATTAATTAGACTGTGGTGTGCAGACCAGCTCATGGGGCCCACTTCACAGCGGGCGGGGCGCTTTGGCAGTGAGATGAAGGTGCAGTTTGGACTCATTCTCACAATTTTATTACAGAAAAACAAAATAGTGCAAATTGTATTTCAATTTTTGAGAAAAGCTGCCACAACATAAGTGATAATACTACTACTGCTACTAATCATCATCATCATCATCATCTTCATCATAACAATAATAATCATAATAATAAAACATTTTAATTATATATTTGAAATGTTTTTCAAGAAACCCAAAGACATGTCACAGAGTAAAACAGCAAAAAGCATATTCAGGCTGCAATAATCACAAAAATCACCCAATGGATTTGTTTTCTCTTTATGTTTCTTATGGCTCATTGAAATGCAGTGATACTGATGCAGTCACATCAAATTTAGAAAAAATACACCCATAGACTGGGTGTATTTATTATTTTTGCTCAATTTAAAATGTCGATATTTTCTGGAAATCTGGTCATTCTGAATATGTTTATTTGATTTTAGTTTACAGTCTATGCCCATTTTGGCAATATTCTGTCTATTGGAGGATAGGTTGGTCACATAAGGTAACATGTTAAGTGACCAACTTGTGACAAAGATGTTCAATTTTAGGTTGTATTTGACAGTATTTTGTCCAAACCATTTCTCTGATATCCTTTGATTTTTAAACCCTCCGAAAGTATTCCCTTAGTCTTTCTAAATTGGCACTGGATCCTGACTTTCCAAAAACAATGCTAACAGAGAATAATGACAGAGAGTCCAACCTGATCCTTCATTAGTGTCTGGCAGGCTAAATTCTACAATATGTCACATCATATAAGTGTAACATAAAGAGAACAAAATAAAAAATAAATAAATAAATAAAAAAAAAATAAAACCTGAGCACCGGCTGGACTCCATTTGTAAGCATTCTGAACGCTGCTGAGAAAGTAGAGTTGCACCTCTGAGGCAGATTCATTGTCTTCTCTCTTGATGAAAGTATTGATCCAGCTATGATCAGATAATGGGGATTGGGGTTTGACCAAACCCCTGTGAAACAGTTGTGGTCCATAACAGTTACTGTACATTCAAAATGCCAGAGCCAAGGGCGGGCTTTGTGTACAGCATCCAACAGTCCTGCACGAAGGTGTTTTAGCCCCTGTTCATTCCCTGTAGGTCAGGAGAGCAAGTCCCCTGTAATCCCCAGAGCAGGGCAGGGATGGAAAACTAAACCATGGTGCTGAGCTGGGAAAGACTGACTCTGTAGCACTTAAAACCTGCAGAGCTCTCAAAGTGCTCTTAAAAGGCGAAATAGTGAACCAGTTAGCTATGATAAGACCAGTATCTGATGTCCTTGGCAATGAAGGCAGTGCCCCAAACAGAAAACACTCAAGTCAGATGGAAAGTGACTGAGATTTGCACTGGAAACCTTTGACTGTTTAGCATTTTGTTCTCAGGCGAGTCATTTAGCACCTTATCAATACAGTACCAAAAATGCCTATCTTATGTTATCTAGCCTGATGAGTTTTAAAACCTTATTTTTCTCACAAGTAAAAACATTTCCCACTTACTAAAAGGTCTGACTTTGTTTTGCCTTTTTATTTTAGCCAACATTGCAGTCAAAATGGTACCTTGTTAGCAATGCTAAATTAGTATATTGTTACCTCATAACATTAGCTAAAACTTACCTAATTAACTAGGTAATTATGGATAAAAATGGAATTTGTCACTGTATAGGGGATACAGTTACTAATGGGCCAACTGGCTGCCATCCTTGGGGAGCCGACTGAATAACTTTATTGACATGTCATGACAAAACAAAGACATGGTAGGGCTATAATTACCTGACACTTGACCTGACACAAGTTAAAAAACAGCCACCAACCTACCAGATAAAGCTCAACTACTCCCATAACCAAAACCTTTCTTCGCTTTTGGGAGAGCCACAAGCTTATTTTCAAAGTTCTTTGATTCAGTTCCTTAGAATAATGTGACAGTTTAGCATGTTTTCTGTTTCTTGCACATTAGAAGCTCAGCCTGAATCTTCATCCAGCTTGCGGCCTTCTCCGACATGAACAAACTCTTCTGCCAACGTGCTGACATCAGTGAACACCTCAGCTGTTGCCTCGGCAAGGGGACCCACCTCGAAACACACTGACTTTTTATGAAGCAAAGGCAAATGCCAAATCTATTCAACTCCATTTCTATGTAATTATGCCTGTTTCATTATCTAGAGCTCTCTAAAGCAATATGTCATGTTGGCTTATTGTACACTGTGAATGTTGATAGTGTTGTAACATTTGGAGGATGTGCGCCTGTTCAGCTCTGCTATGCATGCACCGTATGCTCCTTGTCAAATCTTTAATTTACATGGTTGGATTTGTGCACGGCATCTTGAGGAGCAGTGCTTACAATGCCAGGTATTACTATGTAGCCATTTGTTGCTATAAATAGTTTGCACTTTCTGATGATAACATTTGCTGACTGAATGGTGGTTAGTTTCCACATCTATAGAATGCCCTTCTGTCTCTCTTACTCAGTGTCTATCTTTCTTGTTGTCCCTCTCTTTCTGTGTGTCTCTCCTCATTAAAGTCAGTCACTTAACAAATTTATGGATCAGTGCCATCTACTCTCCTAGTAGCCAGATAAAACGGGGAGATAGACTAAGATGAAGAGAGATAGAAACCGATAAAAGTGAAAGACATACAAAGTAAAAGGTTGATGAAAGAGTAAGGGAGAGGGAGATGGAAAGACGTAAGAGAGCGCGGTAAAGAGATAAAAGCAAGCAAAAGGGAAGTAGAAGGAGATAGATATACAAACATTATTTTCCCTGTGGCAACGCTGTCTCTGTTTCCTGTTGGAAGGTCACATCTCTGTCCACATGTCACATGATGTTAAGGTAAGAGTGTGTGTGTGTGTGTGTGTGTGTGTGTGTGTGTGTGTGTGTGTGTGGTTGAGAGAGAGAGAGAGAGAAAGAGAAGGTGTTTATCAAGAGTGGCAACATATAACATACGTAAAGCTGCAGTAGGCTACAATTTTATGTAAAATTGAGGTCTGCAGCACAGGAGCGTGTCCCCTCCCTCCCTAATTGTGATGTCGTAGGTTCACCCTCTTTGCACAAATTACCATTATTTGCGTGTCCAGTGTTATTGCTGGTGGGAAATCTTCTAAGCGCATAGGAGATGACAAATCAAAACTTAAACTTTCACTTTCAAACAGCAGCCAGAAAACGCTCTGTGCATGCAGACAGATGCAGACTGAGTCACTTCACCGCCTCCGCCAGTCAGCTAGGAAGAAGAAATTTAAAACTCCACTGTGTGACTTTGGTAGTCTAGCGGCACCTGTGGCCACCAGCAGTCAGCGTTCGGCGTTTTACCTCTTCTTCTGAATCCTTTCTTGTTGCTTTATAGTGGTATCGCCAATAAACATTTGGGGAATGTCTTTAATGCCATTTTTTTCTTGTGTGTGACTCACATGTAAGGTCACATAATGATAACATGGCCACAAAAATTTTAAAATAGCTATCTCAATAAAATTAGAAATGAGCAGTTGGCCCTGGTGAGGAATGTTAGCCTGCTCGGTAAAATGCATGACCCACAGCACAGGAAAAATATAGGCTCTAGTATTTGTCCCAGTCTGTTGCTTATTAACAGTTTTACCCTGCAATGTTACTGAAAGCAGCTAATTATCTATGTTTGGTCTAAGTTTGAGATAAAATGTGGCAAAAGGTTATGACATGTATTGCCTCCAAATGAAATACTTGCACTGAGTAGCCATTCAAAAGATGTCTAAATGTTTATAAGCTACTGTAGGATAAGATTAGGCTACGTAGGCTTTAAAAGTGAAACTTCAGGAGATGACCATGTCTTACACTGTCCTCATGGATAAATAGAAAAAATGAAAAAAATCTGATTGACTTATTGACTTCTCTGGTGCATACTATTTGAAATTTAAAGCTGTTAATGCATTACTTAAAAATATAAGAATTTGCTGCTTGGTCTAAAACTATGATAAACTCTGACTCCTGGGCTATAAGAGAGTCAAAGCATAGACGTGATGTTGAAATCATGTGGTGTTCAGTGGGCTGTTTACTAAGGATATAGGCTACACAGTTTTCCGTAAAAAGAAAAAAAAAAACCAATATTTCCATTGTAATAGATACCATGCTGTGACTGAGTACTTGTGATAAAGCCCTAGGACAGCTGGCTGCTTCACAGCTGTTGGGAGATGTGGAGGTCGTGGACTTTGCACTGTATCTTATTACCTACCTTATTAGTCTGATACCTATAGTGTGTACCTTATTTCTAATTTGTGTTCTGTTTGTGTGATGTTTGCTATGTTTCTAATAAAAATGAATAGATGAAATGAATAGTTGCTTTGAATAATTGCTTTGATGAGAGAGGCACTTTGACATTTGCTTGAAAAAAAGAAAAAGAAAAAACATATGTAATGAGTCAGACTCCAAGCAATAGCAGTATCAATAGAAATGCCATAATACTATTTACAACCAATCAGTATACGCAAAAAAGACACTGGTCTGGACATGCATGTTTGCTCCAACTCCAGTTTGTGCTCTTTGTCGTAATCAGGACACATCCTTAGCTGTAGGTGGGGAAAGAAAAACTGTTGTACTATTTATTTTTAGAAAAAAGATCAAATCGCGTGCCACTCCACAGCATGGTCTGCAGTTAGAGTGCCCATATGGACTAAAATATGGGCATTAACAAAACCCTAAAAATAGCACTGAGCCCATATGGAGAGACAGTACAAAGGCTATCTGTGAACTTGCCAGCTACCAATGGTTAGTTTGCAATTTGGGACACAGGGTGTAAATGCTAAGTAGTGGTGTCTATGCTAGGCTAGTCTCCACTTCTCTTTACCAACTCAACCTTTTCTCACAGACACATGCCCAACACTTAGAGAAAGAAGCAACACCACAGTCTGTGGTGGCTACTGCTGCAAGCCTACCAACCTGCCCTTATGGTAACTGCACTAATGCTACAGACAATATTCAAACTGCTAAGAAGGGTTGATAGTAATCACAGTTTCGGAGTAAATAACTGCTGAACCGTAAGATATGGTGTCAGTTCTTTGCCTTGGCACTCACTGATGTCTTTCCATAGGTGATGTTTATTTCCGTTTAATTGGCTGCTTATCACTTTTCTTTTTTGCTGACTTTCCAAAGAGCTAATGCTTAAGTTCCGGGCAGCTGAGGGCAGAAAAAATTTAGCCAGTCCTGCAGAGCTGTCTCTGCCATGCTACGATGCACCTACTATTATCAAAAATAGCCTCCAGAACACATTGATGTTCACCTTGTTTACTTGATATTTAAAACACACACTGCTTGTGCACTGAGAGGACAACTGGTTGGATGTTTTTTTTTTTGTTCAGTTCCAGCACATTACTTAGATTGAAAGCAAAGTTATATTTTAGCACGAAAAAGTTACATAATGTGGCTTGAAGTCAGTGGAGTGTGCAGCTTACAGTTGTCATGCTACATGATTTCTCAGCAGTGAAACCCTTGCAATTAAAACTGTTAACTCTCACTGCCATTTGGAGCCATGCAACTGAGAATTCATGAAACTGCAGTGACTTAAATCCATAATTAACAGTCAAGGTGAAAAATGACATTTCTCAACATGTATTAAATGGATAAGGAGTTACAATGTAGTTCTGACAAGGAGCCTTATAGCAGCAATGACACAGATGAGAAGTATTTAATTTGTAAATGTATAGTAGCTGTGATGTAAGTCTACACCTCTCCTTCAGCTCCACCACAATGTTTACCACAAATTGCTTAAATCCACTTGATCAGTTTGTGCATCATAAGCTAAACTGACAAGAACAATAACAAAATAAATATTTGAGAATTTAGTTTGGACCACGCCTGAATGAAAAAAAAAAAAAAAAAAAAAAAAAAAAAAAGCTAAATGTCTGTAAAGCTGCAGTGGATTGTCGCACACAGGAAGAGCCCCTGGCTACAACTTAGACTACAGGCTACATTTGGGAGCAGTACATACAGGAAGGACCGCTGGCTAAAACACGGAGTATGAGCAAAGTTTGCTATGGAAGTTGACTCGTACAAGGCAGATTGACGTGCCTTGCAGGCAGACAGCCACGTGGATTGCAACAAAATCATATTTTAGGGCCAACTCTGCCTGTCTGATAAAACACTATCTGCAGGCTAGTTAGCAACTAGTTTGCAACATTCAGATCTGTGCCCAGTTAGGCCACTGTGCTGGGACTTCTTATCTGTCTGTGTCTCTGCTTGATCGTGTGTGTGTGTGTGTGTGCGTGAGAGAGAGTGTGAGAGAGAGGAGATGAGGGGCCGGCAGGATGCCAGCGTCCTCGTTTGACACAGTGAGACACTGACAGGTCTCAAGGTCTGCCAACACACACACACACACACTCAAGCACGCACGCACGCACGCACACACACACACACACACACACTGACACACACACAAGCAACCGAACCACACAAGGTCTGCCAA
>OMKZ01048317.1:5323-18259 GCA_900302535.1 Neoniphon sammara | reverse complement strand
TTTTTTTTTTTTTTTTTTTTAAATCCAGGGAACCTTTCAATGAATTCAACAGTAAAATGAACCTCAGAAACCAGGAATAAAAGGTTTAAAGGTCAGGGTCGTAGTGGTACTGTAACATTCCTGTGACATTAATCAATCTTATAGAGAGAAATTCTGGGAGTGTGCACTAAACAGAGTGACAGAAAGAGTAAAGGCAGCAGTGTAAGGATTTGTGACTCCTGTTCTTCCCTCCCTCTGCCATATGTTTCAGCCAGACAACATGCAGCAGTGTGATGAGGCTGATTTACAGCACAGGACCAGCTTTATGATCCTGCTGCTGTCTCTGCTTTGTAGTGTGGGAGTCACACACATGATATGGGCTGAGGTCTAAGGCCATATCTTATGATTAAGCACAACTCGAGTTGTATGTGGAATATAAACTGTACACAGTGGGGGGAAAAATTACATTACATCAGAACAGTGACATCAGGCTATAAGCCTTTACATGTTAAGTAAGTTCCATTTTATATTCATGCAAATATGATATTCAGGGTGTCTTACTTTCTGTTCGCTTCTGTGATTTCCACATTTTCCTTTCCAAGGTAGAAGTTTCAACCAGTAGCTAACTTTCTCTGTGTGGTTACATTAAGATCCATCTGCTGTCAGTCGCAACCCATTGAAGCCAGAAAAATAAAATAAATAAGTGATTAAAAACTACTACTGATGCTTCCATTCTTTACTGGGAGTACCTTGTAATATTTAAATGGTATTTATTCCAAAGTAGATGCAAGAAGACAGCAAGTATCTCACAACATGAGCAGCAGGACTGGAAAATGATCTACAGTTATGTAAAACAAGGCAAAAACTTAGATCTCACTGGAACTGTCCTTTAAAGACAGGAACCCTCCACCATTAAATTTCAGCACATTCACTAGGGCAAGTCCATTGATTCAAACCAGCAACCATAGCTAACACACCAATCTTGATATGATAAAAACTGCTTTTTGATTGTCTACATGGGCTGGAAATACTTGTCAATGTTTAATTTAGCCTAGTGTTCTGTATGTGTGTGTGTGTGTGTGTGTGTGTGTGTGTGTGTGTGTGTGTGTGTGTGAGAGCAGAAGGGTAATAGCAGGCAGGTAAAGGCGTGCTGCAGTGCGGAGAGTCCGTGACATTGACTGTGGCTGCAGTGACCTGCCCAAACAGCAGTGATACATTTCTTTCTCTCACTTCAGTTCACTAACTTTACAATTTTCTACAGTTTATACATTTAAACTGTATGGACATGATAAATATTTAGGATTGAAAACATCGACTACACTAGTACACAAACACAAATACCTAAAATACAGTTTATCTCTGATTTGAAACATTTCTTCAACTTAAGGGCATAAGGTCTTACCTACACTTCTATTGATTTATTGATTATGTCACATATTTATATCCACGCAGGCACACCAGTGGTAAAATATGTTTAATTAGTTTCATGAGGCTTCTGTATCCATAACTGATTTTATGGGAAAAAATGTTTGCCTTTACGGTAAGAAAACATATTCACAGTTTTTGAAATGCTAAGGGATAATACACAATGAAGTGTGCAGTTAAGGGTTTCAGTGCATGACGTGGAGGCCAAGAAACCACCTGATGTGAAACAGAAGGTGATTGCCTCCATGGAGTGCATTAAAAGATTAAAACTCACATGCCAGATTGGATTATCCCACTTATACCATGGCCACTTGCCAACAATAAAAAAATTTCTGCCTGCATTGTCTTCCTGTAGGTCTGACAGCCTAGCAACGGACACACTGCCGTTATTCAACTTGGCTAACGTTATTCAGCTTGAGCCACAGCATTGTAGACGTCGTGGATTGGCCAAAATGGATTAAATACAGCACACAAAAATGTCTCAGCTTGCTCAGCGCTAGTGTTCACGTTACGCCAGTGTTAACTGCTGGAAAATAATCACAGTAGTTTTGAAGCAATCAGTATTTTAAAAATGTGTCGGCGCTGGTGGCTAACATATTTAGCCTTGCGCTTACATTTCAGTTTGTTGCTGAGGGTAACAGCGTAGGAATTTCGAACAGCAATTAAACTTGAGCCGGACTACATGTGCATTACACTTTTTTAGTGCAACCTCCCCCAGCCAATCATAAACAAGTATTCACCCAGACCATAGTATAATATACCGTACATAATAATACCGATCACAGGCAACTGGTAAAGGAAACACATAAAATAGGACCTAAAAGCAAACAAAACATAGCCCTAGACACGAAATAGCATAACATAATAGCATAAAGACCTAGAGAAAGCTGGCTCAGGGAACCGCACCAGGACGGCTCAGCTTCCCAGCAGGCACTTGGCGTTGAACAGACGTTGGATCTTGGTTACTAGCCAACACAACTTGAAACCAACTAAATGACAACGTCAGGTTGACGTTAAAATTTCTAACTGACATTAGTTATAGATGTTGTATCAACGTTGGCTTTTGGTTGTCCAACGTTGCAACCCATATCGAACCAAGAACCAACGTTAATACAACGTAGTGTGTCTGCTGGGTTTGGAGAGCTCTGGCTTTAGTGTTTGGAAAAATAGTATAGCTATGTGGATTTTTAGTTTGTGGGGACAAAATGAAAATGTACAAGCAGCTTTGCAAAATTATGAAGCATTTAGCTGTCTGTGTGGACTTTTTTGAGAATATTTTTCAAGCCAGATTTAAGGAGTTAACACTCCAACAAACATGCTTGCTGTGAAGAAGCTTTTATGCTCCCATAGCTGTGGAGGCTAACCGCTTTGTCTCTCTTTCCTTCTCTAGGTAAGTTCAGATGGAGCTGTGCAGATCGTGGGCCTCGCTGTAGGTATTACTCTATCTGCATGATTTTAGCCTTCCTTAGTATTGGCTTTTACACGGGGTTGAAGTCTCTGTTGCTGAAAGATTTTGCAGAGTCAATCCATTTTATATGTGTTAATGTGATCTATCATCTGAATGAACGACAGCTCTAAGGACTTAAAATGAACATGATAATCCAGCTTTCACTCTGTTGGTGAAAGGAGATTTAAAACCGTCACTCATATGGTTGTATATGTGAGTCCTTAAAAAGTGTTAAAATATTTAAAATAATTTCAGAGCTTTTTGACATAACACTGTAACATTTATCTTTTAAATTAGTTATGTGGATCAAGACAAAGCTTTTGACGTTGAGTCTTTACATTCAGTGATATTTCAACAAAGCAGAGTTAGAAAGCACAGCAAACACCATGAATTGTGTAATTTCACCAAAAGATGTGAATGCTATATATGGAAGTACCCCAAAGTAGGTAGTTTGGTTAACTATTTGAGCACGTTGGGGTACTTTTCTGTACTTTTGGATGATTAGTAGGACACAATCAGCAGTTATGTTGCTTGTATTTTTAATATGAATATGTGAGGCCTCGGATATTTTTGTAGGTGGAATATCTCCCTATACAGACTGTCTCTGCCTTAGTGTTGATTGCCTTAGCTAAACCACGATTTAGAGAAAAATATACACAAGCAGCGATGTGTGACGTTCAGGCTGAGGAGACAGTAGACAAAAACAGACAAGCATCCTGTCCGACCTGATTACAGGCTGTAATGCTGTGAAATGAGCTGAAAAACAAACACATGGTAGTTTAGGTGAATTCTTCAAGATGGAAGTTTCATTTAATTTTTGTCTTAATCTGATATTCATTTGGTTATTTCAGATGAGTGGGCTGCTTCGAGTGAAATGCCTGTTAGTCAGATCCCTGTCACTAGCAGACGATATGACAAATGAACATTCCTAACTCCAAAGGGAGATGATTAGAGCGCATATGTGTGTTCGTGCATGTGTCTTTATATTTGCATTGCTACTTTATGTGTGTTTCTGTATTTCACTTTAGCACAAGTGCATTCTCAATTTCAATCATCTCTCACTCATTTCATGCTGCACATAGTTTATTTATGTATATTTTTATGTTATTGTCATAAAGCATTGCCATAGACTAGATGCATTTTGGGCCTCTATGTTTTTCATGGTGGGAAACAACCTTTGTCCGTCTGCTGTATTGAGTTAGTGTGTCTGGAAGGGCTCCGGTAGTAGCACAGCTGCCCATCAGTAGCAGGGAGTTGGTCTGGCTGTAAATAGATGCTGAGGACTTCATATTATTACTGCCTTTTGATACCAATGTTCCACCAACAACCTGGCACACTGAGAATCCGGGAAAATTAAAACCTAAAGGAAACTGATGCTGAAGCAAAGAGTCAGGGCTTTGGTTGACTCTAAGAGTTTTCAAAGAGGAGGATAGACCAGAGTAGAGCAGAGTAATTAAATGAGGTTGAATTATCACTGAGAGAGAGAGAGAGAGAGAGAGAGAGACTGACACAGTGGAGTGCTCATAGATCTAGTAAAGAAATGTGTGTGTGTGTGTGTGTGTGTGTGTGTGTGTGTGTGTTTGATTCCCTAAGGGGTCGATCAGTTGTTTTTCCCTGAATTGATGTTTTTTGTCAAAACCTATGAAATGTTCATTTTTATTCATCTCTGTGTTTGATGATAAATCGTTGCATATCCATCCTCAAAAATGCATAGAAACATTTTGTAACTTTTTGCACCTCTTGGCTGAAAGGGGGCATAGTAGTGGGCATGTCATATCACAAAAAGACCTAACTTCTGAACAGATACACAGGTCATCACAAAACTTAAACCATGCATGTCATTGGCCACAGATTACCTGATTAACTTTTCAGGCTATTCAGTCAAAAGGGGGCATGGTATATTTACATCTCACACTGATTGGGCCACGCCCACTTCTTTTCAGGCCATGCCCACCCCAGTTTTTTTGCCATTTCTCCAAAGGGGGCCTCGTGGGGTGTCCTCTGACTTGGTGTGTAGCCTCTGCCAAGTTGATGGACAGCCTCGCCCATATCTGGTTGTGCTCTTTATTACAGATTTTGGACCAGAGGTATTACCTCTACTGAGTTTCATTCATTCATTTGTTTATTTGTTTATCTCTTACCATGTTAAGTGAATGAAAGCTCTACTAGCAATAGTTTTTTTCATCCAGCTGCCTCACATGGCACTGATCAAAGCGCAGGTGGGATTGCACCATTGGTAGTGGGCAACATGTTTACTTTGTATGAGTTTTCTATCAGTTAGGTTTAGATTGAAACAAAGTTGAATGTTAACATTGGACAGTTTCAGTAAATTGTTACCACTAGCTGTAGCACCTGACTTGTTGTTATGGCAGCAAACTGATGAGCACCAGCTTGTTAACGCCCAGCTCGGTTTGACCAGTCTGAATAAAAATGAAACATGTTCAGTAAATATCTGAAATGTTGTCTGAAAATGAAAGTGGAAAAAAAATACATTGAGGTAACATAGAACCGCCCTCATTTAAGCCTGCCATTATCTTTAGAGCAGACATGAGTTGTCCTTGCCTCACTTTTGAGATAAAGCTAGTAGCTAGCACAGTGTAAATATGGAGCATCAGAGCCAACGATGCACCGGGGACACGTGGATGATTTTGTTTTTCCATTTTCTTAAATCAGGAACTTAGCCTGAGCCTCCCTCCTGTACCCTACAGTCCATTTTGACTGAGGGCAGCCTGACGTTTAGCAAAAATTGTCACATTGTGGATGTACAAGCACGCACACACACGCACACAGTTCTTCCTGTAAATCTGCATTGTGTCTGCTCTGCTGATTGACTCAAGCTATTGAGCTGATGCATTCATGTTTCATGAAGTTGCCCTCAGAGAGCAGTCATATGTGATGTGTATGTGTGTGTATGTCTGCACTCTGCTGCCATCAATATCTTGACTATCCATAATTAATGACATAATAAATATCTTCCTAAGGTGATAATAACAGGGGACAGGACATCTCATGTTTTTACACTGTTATTGTTACACAGAGCCACGAGTCACTCATTAAGATTAAATCACTACTGATATTCTGTGATTATAGATCTTCGACGATGATGACGTTCAGCTGTTTCCTCTCATACAGATTGTCCCTAGACTCCATCAATCCATTTGGCCATTTCCCAGTCTGTTGCCCCTCATCACGTCATAAATGATTCAAAATGTCTGCGTGAAATTGTAACGGAGGGACGATGCCGGTGTAAACTAACAGCCCCACCCGTCCTGCACGCAGATGGCAGGGGAGCAAACTGGAGCACAGTGGAAAAAGGTGTTTGTGTGTGTGTGTGTGTGTGTGTGCAATATGAATACGCAGTATGAGAGAAATTGCATGTGTGTGTGTGTGTGCAGCTGAAGATACACAAAATACACAAGTGTATCTGCTGTACATGTAAATGTTAATGTAATTCTTTGTACTACATGCATTGAATGTGTTATCCGCCTGTGATCTGATGGAGTTTACTGGTCGTCTATGGGAGCACCTTAACCTGAATTGATTGTAATGAGACATTTTGAGCAGATTCCACATTAAGTGGGAATGTTTTACTATTTTATCTTCCTGGCTTTGAGTGGAGAGTTTTAGTGTCCCATGTTGGTCTGAATGCTGTTTGAGATGCTTGTAAATGGTCAGAATGAAAGATATTGCAAATTAGCACCAGATATTGATTATGGGTAAGCTAATACGGGTGCTGTAACTGGGTAGTGCCATGTTCAGTGCCAAAACAAGCCCAGGGAAAGGTTATTTTGGACATTAAAACTCTCATTTCTAATGGGAAACTCCGAGGTGGTGATGAACTATTACCTGCTGGGCTAATGCACTAAGCTTCAATGAAGGTCATATAATAATCAGGTTTTACACTCACTAACATAAGGTATTTTAATTGGGAAAAAAATTTATAGAAGCTGCATGAGTGGCAGCAGATTTTCTGCTCCTGCTTGGCTACCTGTACAACTAAGTGAAAGGTGATTGTACAGCAACTCTATCTGTCTGTGAACGTGGTGCCCACTCTGCCCCAGATTGTGTACTGAAACCCAGTACCAGTTCAGGAACTCACATTATATCAGTACAGTGCCAGCTGAGTGCCAGTTACACACTGACGTTCCAAAAGCAGCTCTTATTTCTGCTGCACACTTTTATTTATGACGGCCTGTCATCTGTTCCTTTTTTTTTTTTACCCATGGACAGTGAATGTCTCCCTACTACTCCCTACTCTCTCTCTCTCTTTCACACATGCACACACATTGGCAAGTTGTCAGACACATTGTTCCGTTCACGTGCACCACACACTCAGACAAGCCTCTCTCTCTCACTCTGTGTGTGTGTGTGTGTGTGTGTGCATATGCCAGCTGTGATTTAAAGGTGTCTTTGATAAGAAGACTGTGACATGTTAGCAGAGTGTCATGTGAGCTGCCAGCTACTGCCAAGAATAATCACAGTTGGTGTCAGTGCACTGGGGGAAGGTCAACAGAGTGACAGGACACCATGACCCTCCACTAAACACTGTGTGGACGCTGCCCTCTGCTGGACAAACACAGGAACTGACTCATGTAGACCAGGCAGTGATTAGTAACACACTCTCCATCCAGTGCTCTGTTTCTACTTCCTTTCCACTTCATGTTAAACTCAGACACAAGAATTGCTGCTTCGACTTGCTTTAGTTCCATGCAAAATAATTATGGCAAAGCAGTGACAGTAAGAATCCTCCAGAGGGCGCCACACACCAGGAAAAGACTGGAATGGAGTGTGTTTGTCATGGTACTCAGAACATACACTTTGATTCCTATTTGTAAGACAGACAAACTGACACAAACTGACATGCTGATGAGGTTTACCATGACAACTCAAAATACCATTCAAGGAATTAACACTCTGAAACCTACATGTGTACACAAAATTCCCATTATTTCTTTGAAAAAAAAATAGTCATAAATGTTCAAACCGGATCCCGCTTCTGAAGAAGAGGAAGAGCAAATGGTACAGGGTCATATCAGAATGGTCATTTTTTTTATGTATCGCTCAGATAACATGAGTCTTCAGCTTGACTACGTCATCTATCAGCTGTGTGTTGCTAATGTTAGCTAGATAAACCTTGGACACCATGGCCAGCTCTGATAACAGTTAACTTTACCTACCTTGTAAAGATAAACGCCCAGATGCTCCGTTAGGAAGAAAAGCTTTGAAAACCATAGAAAGTCTCTGGAGAAAGGCAGCTAGTGAAATTTGTCAATTACTACTGCGTTAGCTAAATATGCAAATAGATAGTAAGATACAGAGGCTACGATTGGTTACTGGTCTGTGACATGAAAGACCGGTAAACTTATGTGGCCTCAATCCTGATTTCTGTGAGTGAAACAGGGAAGTAGCGTTTTGACCGCCATGAAGCGAAAACGAAACATTAAAAACAGAAAAGAACAATTTTAAGCGTAGTGTCTCTTTAACTTTGGACTGTCTTTAACCAGAGGCAGTGCGTCACAGTGAGCCAGCAGCCCATTTCACTGATCACTCACGCCTTCAACCAGACAGAAGGAGCAGTAAGAAGACGAAACTTTATTGATTTCCCTGTGAGGAAATGAGGTCTCAGGTCATTACAAACCGCAGCTAAATTGATAGGGTCCATCAGGGGAAAGACAAAAAGAGTATGAGCACACAAATAGCTCCATAAAATAAAGCAGAATGCGGTTCTAAGAACGTACGCTGGAATCAGTTTAAACATGGAGATTGTCTGGCTTATAGATTTATGTTACTGGAAAATTGCTTATTTGTTGTCACTGGAAAATGCTGATTTAAGCATGGATTTATATAGCTATGGATAAACAAAACTAAAAATATCAGTGTGTATACAGTGTGATGTCGTGGAGTTATTATGCAGAATATAGTAATGAGGGGGATATGTGGTATGTGAGGTTAAAGCAATATCCATGATGTGCATCATATTCACATTATATTCACTGCTGTCCCACTGAGAGTCACTGGATTGGATTCTCCACTATAAATTCTGAAAATCAAATCATTTCCTCCTCTAATCTGCTGCCGTCTCTCTGATTTACCACTGACCCCTAAAACAACTCTGTGTAATTTGATCTGACATCGCAGGGCTTCTGACCCGGCATTAGATGTGACACTCATCGCTCCTCACTCATTTCAAATGTAATCGTGTTATTTACTGGCTGTTGGAATAGGGATCTCTAGGGATGGGAATTGATAAGATTTTATTAATACCAATGCCATTATCCATTCTGCTTATCAGTCCAATTCTGATTCATGGATTCCCTTATTGATTTCTCATCAGTTTTCTGTGTTGAAAAAAGTAGAGTCTGAACACAGTGTAGAAAGTACAGGTCAGTGTCTTCAGTGTTGGTCACGGCAAGACCAGCAACTACACATAACCTCACTGTGTGACCACCAAGTCTGCCTAATAACAATTGAACATGTTAAAATTAATTACAATGCTCATTTTTTTAGAAGAATATTTGCAATGTGCAACTCGATAAAAGGATAAAAGGTCAAAGGAATTGATGAGCTCGGAAGCGTACGATTCTGATGGATCGGACAATTCGGAACCAGTTCTCAACTGGAACCAGTTCTCGATTCCCATCCCTAGTGATTTCTTCTACACAGGTTTTCTGTTTTCTTTTCTCCAAAACTGGTGTGATCGTGCCTCTGGTTACCTTCGGAAACCAGGATGAGACAAGAAGCCAAACAGCATTGACGGTCTTGTTGTTCTTAAATTGGACAAAGTCAGCGAGGTGGGTGCATTCAGAGAAAGTCCAATTTTCTACCATTTCTTAGACAAACTGGTAGGAGAGCAACCCACTAGGGTGTGAGAGTGAGGGAGATGCTGTAGTTCTTGGATAATTCCAATCCTTGCAATTAAAGAGTACTTTTTACCAGCTACAGAACTTGCTAGTGGCAAAGGTAATAATATTCTGGTCGTTTTTTGTTGACCAGTAAAAAACAACTCTTGTGTATTGGTTCGCAACATAAAGAATAAGCACTTTTTTCCTGTATCCTTATGATAGTTCAAGAAAGACAAATCAGTGATTGAAGATGAAGATACCTGTATTGATTAGATACTGGTTTGTATATTTCACATAAAAACAGTAAGTTGACACAAGTCGATAAGAGATAATGCTTTTGTATTTTCTTCGTGGTACTATATTTTTTCCACCGCTACAAGCTTGTAGAACTAGGCCAGCTCAGGACTAATTTTTTTTTCTCCAGTTGGTGCTACAGTTGTATTCCACATCTCTGGGGATGGAAGAGCTAATGAGCAACAAGACAGACGAGCACTGTACAAGAAATCTATTCACATACTAATTAAGGCAGAATTGTGCATTTTGGAAGCACGGCGCTTTAAAGTGAATGATGCAATGTCGTTTGCTTCTACAGCAATGAATCCAAAACAACGGTGAAATGGATTTAGTTGGAAGCATTATCATACTCCTACACATTACTACTGCGATATTGTTCAGTCAGAACACAATAACATCAAAGCAGAGATTTTTCTTTTAACCACATCATATTGTATATGAATATTTATTCAGTTCTATAACCATGCATTCATCACTCCTGAGCCATAATCAAATGCATGTTCATTGAGTCATATATCTGTGTGTATTTGTAATGATAGTGAGTTCATGGACCATGAACGTCTCAGCTGACAGGGAGGCTCCTCTGTGGCCCCGCCCGTCTTTGTCCCCCCTACTCGTCTCCGTCGGTATTTCCCTCCTTCCCCCCTGTTTTGCCCTGTTGCCCTGACAACAGACAGACACCTAGGTTTCCTTGGAGACGGGACAGACGAGGGTTCCCCGCCTCTCCATCCACCACCTGTGAATTTTAAATCTGATTCAAGAGGAGAAACACAAACCAGAGGCTGCCATTAGCTAAACTGTTTTGTTTTGGTGAAAAAGCCCCTACCAAAAGGATTTGGATTTTTGAGGAGGAGAGTATTAGTACTGATTATTAAAAGGTCTAAGGACCTTTTAATAATCAGTACTAATTAGTACTAATCAGTGATGGCATGTGACAAAGTCCTGGGTTGGATTCAAACCTGAAAAATCATGGTTAAATGGTTTGTAGCCTGACTGACTGCTCAGTCAGTCCCTTCAGGTTTTTAGCCAAGGAAATAGCAGTAATGATCATATTTACATCATTCAAACCTCTCCTGCTGTAATCTGTTGTCGTTTCTAACAATAATCCACTACATTTTCATATAAATAAAACCACGTACAGAAACCTAAACGCCATCAAAAAGGAGTACAGTGACAGTCCCGCCCACACTGTTTGATTGACAGGTGATCTCAGAAACAAAAAGAAAAAGATCCCCACTGTGTCAGTGAACGTCACGCGCTCTTCTTCTAAATATCCTGCTGGCTGGTTATATCTACAGGCTGGCTGGTTATATAAACAGATTCTAGCAAGTTATCCGGCTTGCTTAATTTTCAGTGCAGTGCGATTTGGACCAATAGAATTGTGTCTTACTGGCGGATGACTACATTGCCTGTGCGGAACTCATGTATCATTGGTCTTTTATATTCAAATTAGGGATAAAATTGGATAAATGTTCAAACAAACACAAACCTGCTCTTTTTTTTGCAAACTTTGCTAACAGCCTTCTTCATGTTTTACTCAGAAGTTTCCTTTTGAGTCTTAGTTTGTGAAATACATCAGACTGAATAGGGAGAAGCTAACTGCAATTGAGACTGATGATGGCTAAGGGAATTTATATCGTGAAAACTAACATGTAGAGGCAGGTGCTTCAACAAACTTCCAGATTCCATTAACCGATTTATAGCTTGAGAATGTACTTGCAGAATCAATGGATGCTTGTGTTTTGAGATAGTGAGATCACTATCAATAGTGTTGCCAAAATATGAGGAACTCTTGGATTACAGCTTTAAACTCCATAATCCCTTTCACCGCCAAATCAGCACCAAGGTGGCTGACCTGCAAATCTCCACAACGTTCATGAGGATGAAGTGGCGTCTTCTGTGAAATATTGATCTTCTTGACCCATATTGTCTGGCGCAAACCATGGCTCTTCCTCTCAGAGAGCTGCTTGAGATAATTACCTCCTCTTGAAGACGTCGGCGCTAATTAGGCGCCATACCAAATTCAACACCGGAGGGGGGATTTGGGGAGTGGGTATGAATAGCGAAACGGCTTCTTGTCACCATCAACTGTGAAATCCTTCTGTCTCTTTCCAAGACGGAGGATGGGTGGCGCCCCGGGTGCGGAATAACACAAAACCCCGACAGGTAATTATTAGGAAAGGGGGGGGGGGTGTTTGGAATGGGTGGCGGTGCCTTCAGGGAACACCATAAGACAATCGATCGTTTGTTTTTTCCAGAAGGGTGTGGCACTAGAACAGAGGCTGGATGGACAGACACACACATACACATACACATACTCACTCACACACATTCACTGTGTGTTATTTGCAGAATTGTTCCACCAGATCAGACATTACCATGGCAGCCCAGCCTCCATACCTCTGCTCCGCTCTGACCAAATAAAGACCTCTTCTCCTTTTTCCTCCTGCTTCTCCTTATGTGTTGTAAGTCCCTCCTCCCTTTCCTTTTTCCTCTCATTCGCCCTTCTCCTTTTCCTTCCCCCTGGCTTCGCCTTTTCCTTCTTGTCCTTCACCTTATTTCCTCTCCCCTTTCTGTTTCTAAATCATTTTTTCACCGTTTCCCTCCTTCTCCTCATTCCTCCATGCTCCTCCATCGCCTCTCCTTCTCCTTTATCATTTCTCTATTCTTTGTCTTTCCCTCTCCTCTCCTCCCTCTCATCCTCTCAGCACCATCAGGTCTTTTTGATCATCAGCGCTGAAGACCAACAGCTACCATTTTGCCATGGAAAGCACCCCAATGGTTGCTATGGTTGCCATGGTTGCTATGGTTATCCACTTAGATACAATTACTATAGCAACACCGCTTCTGAGGGCCTGGAAGGAAGTGGCTCAGCAGGAGTCCAGGTGGAGGCACACACACACACACACACACACACACACACACACACACACACACACACACACACCC